>JAIUND010003145.1:0-17463 GCA_034699125.1 Gisinianus flammeolus | reverse complement strand
AAGCGACATTATTGTCCCTCATGACCTGCTCTACAATAATGTCGCTTGACCCAAAGCTACATCTCTAATACTTTGACCTCCAGAGCAGGTCAACCCCGGTCAAACGAAATTAAGGAAAAAAAATTATAGTACGTTTTTGAACTTAACAGACGATAGATATTTACAAATAAATGCAAATCAAATGTATATACATAATATGTATATTTATTATATATTTAATCAATGAACAAAATCAATGTTTTTTGTTTAATTGGCGAACACGAATAAATGAGGAAGCAAAAAAAAACGAACGCTCTGCAGTAAATAAGTTGTGATTGCCATTTCTTGTAGGCTGACTATAAAAATCATTAAAAATTAATTGTGTGTGTAGTTAAATATAGTTAAAAATTATGTTATCTAATCGACAATAATAAGCGCGTGAGCTGAGGTCATAAAAAAATTGAGCATTGACTCTGACTAATTATTTTCTATATATGCTCACACGTATTTACCTGAGAATGATTATGTACGATTAAACAAATCACAGGGGCTATACATTAATCCCTATTAATTAACTATCAAATCCGATTAGTTTAATTTATGCGATAAAGTTTCTTATAAGAATACTTTTTACAAATAAATATGTAAAAAGAAAAGTTTAAAATATAATTCTGACTCGTCACTGCTCAACTTGAACGCCACTCACAAAAATGTCTTTGCTTTGTCCACCGCTATGGACATGTACGTAGCGTAAAATGCAAAACGCGTGAATCTGAGGTGTGAATAATGCGCAATTAGATAAGTTTTATGATTTTTACCTTGTCATCTTCGCTGTCGGATTTGGTTGGGAGGCGAGCCGGGCTTTTCTCCCGATTTTTCCCCTCCATAATGGATTCTTGTGCTTTTAGATTCAAAATGGGTAAATTCCTGAGGGTGAATTTCTCCACTTGATCGTTCCGTCGTTTCCTCTCCAGACAATAATCGTGTTGTTGATGTGGATCGGAAGTTGTGGATGAGTTGTTTTCGTAGGATTTATGGAATTTATTATTATTATTATTTTTCCCTTGAGTATTGGAATTTGTATTTGTATTGGAATTGACACTGGAGGGATTCTCTTGACTATTATTGTCCTTATTATGGGTGGTGTCGAGATGAGTGGACTTGATTAGCACATCCGAACTGACAAACTCATAGAGACGGAATCTAAAGTCCGAGTCCGCATTCTCACTCATAGTCCGAAGAACACCACGTCGTCTCCCGAACACGGCTTCATTCTTTCGGAATTCATATTTTGATGAGGAGGATCTGGGCTCGTGACTCCCCGTTGGATGATTTGCTTGCTGATGATACTCATGTTCATTCTTATCGTCGTGGTGATCCTCGTCCTCGTCCTTATCAAGAGGTCCATTTGAATTTATTGTATCGTCCTTATCCCATGACAATTCCACACTGTCACCATTGATATCAATATTCTCAAACTCAATATTATTAATATTATTTTGCTGCTGTTGCTGTTGCTGATGATGGGAAGGCGACGGACAATCACATTGACAATTATTATAATTATTCAAATTCAAATGTTCATCAATGACACTATTAACACTACTACTCTCCCTTTCCTTTTCCTTGTCCGGATTATTTTTACTCGTATTTAGGATTTTAGTCTCACTAATGATCTCACATTTATTAACCACAGCCGTCGTCGTCGTCGTCACTATGTCTTTTGTATTCGTCCGGCTTTTGAAATAATTGTGAAATAAATTATGAAGTAATTTATTGTCTTCTTTTTTAATTTTCCGATTCCATAAGGAAAAACAAAAATTATTATTTGTATTATTGGGAGCAGGATTCAATTTTGTGGTATTATCTTTACCCAGTTTATCCTCACTTTCACAATTACATTTTTTAATGTGATTTATTATTATTCCCTCATCCAGCTCCCGATTATTACAATTATGGCAAGAACGGTCGTCAGAAATCTGTAATTTATTGTTCTCCTTTTCCGTTTCCTTTTGTTTTTCTCCGTTTCTCCAGTGATTTTGATTTTGATTCAAACGCGCAAGATCATTCTTCTCACCATTAATCTGAATTTGATTTCCTCCTGTTGTTGTTGTTGTTGTTGACGAGTCTTTTCGTTTCCAGTTCAAATTCAAAAGTAAAGATGATTTACATTTAGGGATATTAAGGGTTAAATTTTTTAAATTTCCTTTACAAGGTGAAGTTGTTGTTGTTGCTGTAGTTGTAGCGGATTTCACTTGAGACTGGGTTTCACTTTTGATTGCGATGGACTTGGACTTGCCATTATTATCATCCGTTTCCGTCCCTTTGATAATATTATTAAAATGACTATTATTATTCTTATTATTATTCTGCTTCTGACTCTGACTCTGTTCCTGTTCCTGCTGCTGCTGTTTCTCTTCGGATTCGGATTCTTCGGATGGGGGTTGTTGAAATAGTTGAGAGAATTGTGTGAAATTTAATTTGGCGGCCCTCCGATCCCATCCACTATATTTTTGATTCCCATTCCCATTGTAATGATTATTGTGAGGAGAGAGAGTGACGACCGAGTCTGAAAGAGAGTAGCCGTCCTTTTCAATCCTACTCCAACTCCTATTACTACCGTTTCTGTTTTTCATTTTCATTTTCGTCATCATCATCATTGTGGTGGTCGACAAGTCTTCGCCGTCGTCGTCGTCGTGTTCCTGCATGCGTTTGCGTTGGGTTGCTTTTGCTTGTACACACACACAAAACCAAGTGTTTTTCCTCCTCTCTCAATTATATAAGTACCTAAAAAATACCTATAGCCATCAGTCAGTTCACACAGATATTCTGTATATCCAATATGTTGAATGTATTTGTCAGCCTTCAGCCTCGGTATATCCAACATTCACCATCCAGTTAGGTATGTTCATACATATATGTAGAAGGAATCCAAACTTGATATCATGTGTTTGTGTGTGTGATGATTTTTGATATGATAATGATATGATGGACCTATAATATATACAAAAGTACATACATATTCAAATCAACATATGTTAAGTTATTACATATATTCTATATAGTACAAAATATGCGAATTAGGTGTACATATTTAATATTCTGCATGTATAGTTTTCGCAGTCATGTGTGTAATTTTTTTTTCTCCATTCTTGCCAAGCGACTTTTTTATTATTATATATATGTATACTCCTTTCCTTAAATTCCCTCTACATATATATGTATATGTAGCGAGTTTTTCTGTTTTTCTGCGTGAATGAAGAACGCCGAAATATTAAATATATTATACAAGAGACAAGAGGAGGAGTCCAAAACTATATGGAATATATGGAGACATGAATGTAGAATAATGATTATGTAATGAATTATTATGTATATGGAGATTCTGTGTGTATTTGTGTATATCACGGTACGTTTTATAGGTACGTTTATAGGTATATAAATATGATGGGAATAATTGAGAATTCCACAGGGAAGTTGGACAAGTTGGAAGTTTCTGCTGATGAATCGAATCCTTATTTATATGTACGAGTTATATGAGTATAAGAGAACTTGATAGAGAATGTGTGTGTATACATATGTATACGCAGTTCTACTCTACACAATTGTTTACAATTTTCCTAACTTGCATGCACATTGAAAGAGCCGTGGCGTTTAATATCGATATATGGAAAATAAGTAAGGAAAAGTTAGAAGGGAATTCAGCCCTCAAGGCTTTCTCAAAACTTTAAAGTTACATGATATGTACAACTTTTTTTTTTACTTATTATTTCTCTGTCTGTCTGCCTGCTTGCCTGTAGACAAAAATGTAATGTCCATTGTCCACATGTACGATTGTTTATGTAAGAGATGGAGAGCAAGCAAAAAGCGTTTTACGTTTACGACTACTATATGTATCTTATATAGTATGTAGTGCATTGTACATATAGGTAAGAGTCTTTATAATTCAACCACACGTTGTGTGTGCTGTGCTAAATGCTAACTGAATGAATGGATTCGATTTTAGTTTTAGAACTGATCTCATAATAATAATATTTATGTAATTTCATTTTCTGACGGTGTATATTAATTAATAATTACGTATAGGTCTGATAATGAGGATTCTTTGTAGTTGCATTTGCATTTGCATTTCCTTGTTGAGCAATTCCTCACACAGTACTAGTATATATGCTTTATGCTTTATGATTTATGAATGAATGCGATTGGGTAGCCTGTGTACTGTCTCCAGGTGACATGAGCTATTTTAAGGATGAGAATAAATGGGTTATTATGTATACATAAATAAACATGTATGTACATATTGACATCGTAGAGATGTGAGAATTGAGAATTGCCTTCTCTCAAGTTAAAGTTCAAGTCAAGCCAAATGTGTGATGTGAAGTGATGTACGTGATGCGAGCGGTAGCGGTCCATGAACTTTGAACGCCACCGAGAGATAACTACATATACCTATTTAGTATTTATATATATGAGAAGAAAAGAAGACACAATGTCACTTATGTTTACATGAATATAATAATATATTATATACAATATAGAATAAATGAAGGGGAATTCTCTCTTCGTCAGTTCACAAGGAGGTATTTTTCCACATCTATATGTATGTAGGTATGTATACGATATTACGATATTTACGTACATACTCTGTACACGACGATCGAGGAATCCCTTGTGTGTACTCACGATCAGCCAGACACCCGGAACACGGAATCAAATGTCATTTTATGGAATACTGACGAGTCGACGAGAGATGAAATATATAGAGTAAACTTTTGTATAATAAGAATAATGATAATAGAGTGTATTATTAAGGCTTCCCTGTCCAAGCGTCCATATATATTATATATACATGATAAATACAAATACGTACTTAGTACTTAGTACTTGACTGCTGGACGACTCTATTTTTTTAAACCCAGCGGCAAAGAGAAATGAATCGTCATATATGACGAAGGTATATATTTATCCCTTACTTAAATTCACAATTGACAATAATACTGTAAAATTTTCCATTTGCTTATGCTTGAATTACGTCATGCTCAAGTTTTGAGAGAGGCGAGAGAGACTTTAAAATTAAACTGAATAATTTAGCGTAATATACTTTAGTAAATCTCCTTCAAATATATCATAACAAATGCGGAATGACTATAATAAATAATAATATTACATAGGAACAGGAAATGGAATGTTGAACTGCGACTCCGCTCACGACATTTTCAGTCAGTGGTGCGGGTAGCGATTTGTTCAGTTTCCCAACGTCATCTCAGCATGTCTTACAAATGGTTAATCTAGTCGTAAATAGTACGCTGTTTTTGTGTTTTTAGTGGAGAACACGGAAAATTTACATGAATTCCATATAGCAAATAAATACTATGCAAATGTCACGGGCACAATTATTTCGGATATCTCATTACTCATTAGTCGCTGGACATACCTACATATAATATAAACATAAACACAAGCTTTAACTTAAGAAATTCATATATTCATACCCTGGTTGTGGTTTTTTGTTGTTGTTGTTGTTGTTGTACATACAAATAGCAGGAAGAGAAGCCTTATAGGAATTGTCCACAGTGGAATCGAGAAAGCTCCGTTCTATATTATATCATCGACATTGATTTTTGTCTCTTGTCTCATGTCCCCTTTTCTTGTTGTCCTCAAAGGCTGATGATTGGCATTGGGATTCCTTGTTGAGTATATAGATAATCTAATATATATTATACTCTGTTCCTCTTGCTAGTGCTCAGGTGTGAGGACGACAGATAAAAGAATTGACGAAAAGGTGAAGACAATTCAACTCACGCAATGTAATTATCATGTATAGACGATATTGCAAAAGCAAAAAAAGAAAAAACTCGTCTGGTTCTGATGGTTCATCATCATCACCACATTATTGGTGGTTTCTTTCTTCTTCTTAGTCTGGTCTGTCTCGTTTTGTGTATGCTTATGGATTCAAGCATGTAGAATTGTAGAGAAGACGGCAAGACGGACATGAGATAGGATTATTTGATGGATTCATATTCATAATATTCATATAATATAAGTACACACTACACAGTTGGAATATGTGTGGAAATTGAATTGAATTTTGTTGACCGTATATACGGAAAGCAGTTATTTTGTTTCACACTTTTGATATCTGTCTCTCTGTTTCAGCACAAAATGCGTGCACAAAAACAAAAACTGTGGTGAACGGGTGATTTGAGTTTGACAGAATTCCCCGTGTAGTTAAATGTTGAATCGAAAGTGGGATACAAAGTACATAATATTTCATGTATAATATACAATTAGACCACTTGAAAACTTTCAATTCTTGTCCATGTCGATTTCGTTGAAATGTGAGGAAACACACACGAACGTGAAACAAAAGAACGACCACACAGTATGTAAAAAAAAGCAGATCTAAAAAAAATGTTAGTGGAAGAAGAACGACGAGAGAAACAACACACACTCACAATTTTTCGGAAATTTGATCTTTTACTTTTGGTGTGTATGTAGAATGTAGATGTAGATGGGAAGTATCAAATGAATGTGTTTTATTCGAAGGTCTTCTGACTGAACCTGATGGACAGACAGTTATGAAAATTTAGACTCACAGAAGGAAGTCACACAAAATTATCCACGTAGAAACATCACCAAAACTTTAATTAATGAGAGCTTCACTTGAATTTTAAAATATGTGGAAATAGGTACAAAATAATGTCTCAAGTTCTCCTCGGCTGTCTTTTCCTCTCCGCACACACTTTTATAAACTGACACCAAATGACAAATGAATCATTTTGTTTTTCTCAAACTGTCAACGTCAACTCGATTCATTTCAAATTCACTAACAATAATACTTTTAGACTTTTACAGAATTCCACGAAGATTGTGGGAAATCGTCCGCTCGATGAGATTAACTTTAGATTTTCTCTCTCTCTTTGAAAAAGGTCTTTTTCTTTTCGAGAGTTTTCAACCAAAAACCAAAAGCAAACGTTGAGGTTGAGAGACGAAAGAGATTCTTTGGTTTGTTGACTGCGGCATGGGATCGAGGGTCTACTGAGAAATCAATTTTCTCCTTAATATATTTCTATTTCTAAATCAGTAATCAGTACTTTTTGTACAAAAAAAACCCCCCAAAAATCCAAAACCCCTTTTTTCTTTCTCTTGTCTAATTATTTCGTTCTGACTTTTGACAAGTATTATATAGAGAGCAAGTATTACTAGTATGAATTGTTTAAAATACTATATATTTTTATATGGAGACATATTATTGACTCAGGTGGGTGGTTTTGACGTTGGTTTTATTTGATTTCACCGTCGCCGCGTCGTCGTTGTCCGTTTTGAGTATCAAATCAAAATGATAGTAAATAGTTTGATAACAATGAGTGTCTCCCACTCTTATTTTTATTTATAACACTTTTTTTTCTACATTATGATATCAAATATCAAATAATCAAATGATCAATACAAGTCTGAGTCTCAGCCTTTTATTTGTCTGAAATGTTTCCTTATACTCTTTGTTTAATGTTATATTTTATAGTCTTATAGATAATAGATAGTAAAGGAATGAAATTGGGATATCTGAAGACAATTTGATTCGTTTTGCTTGCAGTTCAAGTTGAGAATCAACACTAAGATTTATTTAGCTTTTGCTCTGTGTGATCTATCTATTATAGATTTATTATTTCTGATAAGTGTACACACACTGTCCTGTGTCACTGTGCACGTCCTGAGTACTTTTTGTCTGTGTTCTCTCTTTCAATATACTGCGTGTATTTCTCTCCTGGCCCCATTTATCTACATTGTACATATACATAAATATATGCAAGGCTTTTCATTTTTTTAAGTCCCTCTCCTGCGATGTGATGTATGTATTATGTATGTAAATGATTTACTCTAACTCACACTACTGTGATAATGTGTGTACTGTGTATTGTATGTATGTATTATTATTTATTATTTACTCTCAAACTCCTCTCGAGTCTCAAAAGTCGTCTCAAGTCAAGATAGCAACAACACAAGTAAATACTAGCATAAAATCTATCTATATCTATATGCAAACAAATATCAACTGGTTTCTTTTTCATCATGTATACATACCTTTGTATTTCTCTATCCTCTCTATACAAATTTAATATGTATTTATTGATTTAATGGTACTTGTACATAGTTGAACGTAGTTAAGAGATTATATTCTTATTCTTATTTTTATATATGCATGTAATTTTGTGGGGCGACTATCTGTATGGATGGAGGGTCAGTGTGTGTTGTGTGTGGCTGGGGTTTGATTGGTTCAGAGCACTTGTGTGTCAACTTTTTATTTAATCCCTCAAACCGAATAATATATGTACATATACTAGTATGTGATGGAGAAAATCGTCCCTTTGGGTTTATATATATATATATATAGATTTCAGATTACTCACAGATTAAACTACAGATATATTGTATGTACATACAACGACAACGACAGACATTCCAAATCCAAATACACTATAGAGAAAAAATGATGGAGAGCCGTTCGATCGTGCGATGTGAAAACGTGATTTAAATTAGAGTTGGACTTGGGATATCCGTGGTCACACTGACACGACGACTGACGTCGACCCTTTTCATTCATCATCTTCTACAACGGGGATTAATACGACTTAAATATATTTACAAGATGTATATACTAGTAGAACATTTTTTCCTTCAGAAAATACAGAATATATACTTGAGAATACAGAATGTACATGTGTACACCCTTGTCTTGAGCTTATATGACCACATCATCATCAAGCAGTGCGATTTCCCTGGACTTTGATTTGACAACAAAACGATAAAAAAAAGGCTAAAGGAAAAGGGGTTTAAAGTTTAAAGTCGACGGAGGCCATCGGAGGCCATCTTGGAGTCAGATTAATTAGGATTCAGAGACTCACAGATTGAAATAAAAGTTTTCTCACAGAGTGTGAGTGATTCGATTCGCTTCGATTCTTCGTTCACTCGTCCATGGCATGATGACTGATATGATATGGATGTCATTTATTATCAGTGGAGGAAATGAGGGAAATCACAAAGGAAAATAAAAATATAAACGGAACAAGGCGAATGCGAATGTGTGGACACTGCAAAAAGACTCATTTTTTTCCGTGTGCAACGTTATGCTAATCAGGAATCTGTATGGGTAGAAGGCTTTGGAATTCCAATAAGTATCTATATGTAAGACGATTGATAAAAGTACTGCTTATGTTATGTACTTTGCAATCCATCCTATAATAATGTAGATTAAATCTACTTACTGTTAATTTTTTGGCTCGTATATGTATGTGTAGGATGCGGCATTTTCTATTGAGAAATAAGAGAGGGAGAGAGAGAGAGAGAGTGAGAGATGAAGAAATGAACTATTGTAATGAGTATAAGTACATACCTGGTTTTATTCAGTAGTCTCTACTATAAACTCAACAGTGAACCTTGTGACTTAATTGTGACTTAATTGGCATGTGTGTTTCAGAACTGTGTATTTCATGGCTATGACTATAAATATAAATACTAGAATTTGTGTAGTATTTATCGTTAAAGAAGACGCAGATTATCAATGAGAATTCCTCATAAGTACCTACCTATATCTTATATGCTGGAAGATTAATTGAGTTTAAAAAAATCCAATTTTCTATTTGAGTCAGAGGATATTCCATTGTGAAAGGTTATTTCGTATATTTATTATTATTATTATTATTATTATTGTAAGTTACATTGGGGTTGATCTTTCTAAATCCAAGGTTTCCACGATGATGAACCGAATTGAAAATTGTATTAGCAGTTGACACAAAACACACACACACACACAGCTTTGATTACGAAAATACTATTAAATATTGTAATTTTGTTGCCACACTTTGGGCTTATAGCATTTCCCAATGTCTTCGAACTTGTACTATAATATGATATGATCCAAACACTGTTCATACTAATTAGTATAAATATTGAAATATTTAGTAACAATCCTTCCAAAAGGATTGATATTGACGAACTGTCCGAAGGAATCCTTCGGTCAGTTCGTCATGTCGAATTATAACATTTATAACTGAGAAAACTGATCAAACTATGACCAATTTCTGATCTTCGGAAATACCTCAACTATATAAACGGCAGTATCTAAAGTACTGTATAGAATGAATGAAAAAGCCTTGACTATGTAAAAAGTGATCAGTTTTTATGGTTTAAGAGCCTCAAGTTTTCCCGCGGGGAAAAGTGCATTGTTGTTGATTGTGGATTAAATGTGGTCTGCACATGGATATAACTAAAATAAGAAATAAAAACAGTCAATATTTAGCTAATATGCGTGAATGATATGATAGAAAATGTTTACATATTGCACTAGTTAGAGAATTAAAAAAACGGCAGCTGTTGTTGTTGGTGTTTTAAAAGTTTTAATGGTAAAGATAGTTTTGATACATATATTTGCATTTTTTGCGTCGTAGCTAGAAATTAAGGTGAAAAAATTCTCCGACTTTGATGACTTTTGATGATTCATTGTATATAATATAGGGTTTGGACTTGGAGAGGACGGAATGATTGGCTTGTTGAAAGAACACACACGCAAATATAGCACATGCCCTCATGACAGATTAACAATAATAAAAGAGATTACACGATGGAAATTATATTAGATTTTCATTGATGAGTAATTATGTATTTCTGTTAGGAAAAGACGAGGGATTTAGTGCTAACACATGACTTGCATTAAAAAACGAATTAATATTCATATCAAATTAAACTGTTCATATATAATATATAATATATTATATGTTGTACAACATTCAATCCAGTCTGTTGATGAAGATTTAATTTTCTGTGGACATCTTCAATATGGTATATATCTACTTATATCATGTTAGCTTTGATTTTCTTGAGACTGTAGACTATAAAGTTGATATTAGTCAAATATATTTAATTCATATTCATGGTAATAAAAGCATGTGCCACATTTGATTAATCTTTACTTTAATGCAGTATACGTAAATTACACGGTGAAAAAATTTGTTTGTCAGTATACTTATCTGTACTTATTTAATAAAAAGGCGTGGAGCTGCAATTTCAAGGTGGAAATCCGTTTCATCAATGTTGTTTTAATTTGAATTATAGTTCTTTGCACTATATTTTCAAATCATTTTGCTCAAATCAAACAACAATTAACTATTTTAACTTTTAACTGTAGGGTAATTTACATGAAATGCATGAAATACAGCAATCATCATGAACAATGTTCATTGAACATATTAAATATATACATGGATTTTTATTAGCATTTTTTTGACGTTTAACAAAGAGATTTCAAGAGTAGTAAGTACAAGTAGTATAGGATGTGTTTTAATATAATATTTTCTATCTTAATTTATGAAATTACAAATAGTTTAAGGCTCCATCGTTTCCTTCATGCTATTATAGTCAATCATAAAATAATAAACCTATGTATTTAGGAACAAAATGCTTTTTTGAGCTCATTATTGACCAGAAAACGTAAAGTGACTGTGTAATACACACAGTGTGTATCATTTTTTCGTACAAACGAATGTAGTAAATAAGTACTAAATAATTAAGTATTACGATCTTGTTTTTTGTAGTTAAAATTGAATTGAGAAGAGAGCCATTTTCCAAGTAGACTATACAAGAAATGTAGTACGCATAATAATAGATAAAACAAGAATAAAATATTAGGTAAAAAAAACCACACAGTAGTTAAGTAAGAACTAAGAACAATGATTGAAATCACCAGCAACTTGCTGATGACAGTGACATCACGTTTCCCGTCCAAATTGTTTACCTAAATTTTGGATTTTAGTGTCAATTGGTTCCAAAGTAACACATACCAAAGTGACTGCAAAAAGGAGCATAAAAAGGAACATTAAGTATTTATAAGGGTATTTTCTTGAATAAGTATAGGTATACTACGTTTTACTAATTTTAATTTATAAAGACGTACTTTGGTGCCGATGAGTGAACTTCTGAAGTGAGGATTTTCATGAGTGGAAAAGCGTTGAGGACACTTTTGACTGCATACGGTGTGCAGAAAAGATTAGCCAAAATGATATTATCTTCTCGAACCTACATAAACATCGATGAAACATCGATAATATTTAAATTAATTAATTGACCTCAAAAATGAAAGGTTAGACATAAAAAATAAAGTACGTAAATTGTAAGACTTTGCTCTCGTACCAGATGCTCACGGAGAACGTTGACTGCTTTGATGACTGTATTACCCGAGGACATGATTGGATACATGAGGATAACTTTCCTATCTACAAAACAACGTGATTGATAAGGTTTTCTTTCCTTTTTTCAATTGTCCAATCTCAATGTTGAAAGTTTGCATATACATATATAGCTAAATATTATTCCCAATCTCTCACCGGAAATGTCTTCTGGAAATCGAGCATACACGACATGAGCTTCGTGTGTATCAATATCACTCTCCACTAAAATTTTCCCTTTTGGTATTTTCAAATAGAAATATTAGTTTTATAATTTCTTATCCTTTCACTCCGCTAAATAGTAATTGAAGTTTGTAAGTATGTACTTATGCGTGATTTATACTTGTACCTATTCGAATACTTCGACAACAATCTCTCAACCCGCATTCCATAGCCTCGCCAGATCTCACAATGCTCACGCCACAATTACCCTTATAATCAAATGATTTCAAATACATGATTAAAATATTGAAAAGATTTAAGAATTCAAATATATATAAACTTTAGAATGACAGTTCAAAAACATACTTTTTCATATTTAAGACCTTCATAGGTACTATTTGTAGGTGTTTTTATTGTCACGGGCTTGAATGGCAAATCTGTAATGATAACGATAAGTTTATTAATAAAAATAACACTATTTATGTATTATGTACACACATTAAAGTTTAATTTGGTTTTTGAAATTGGAATAAATGACGTGGTGCAGGGATGTTTTCACTTACAATTTAAGCTCTCTTCAATCACCAAACGTATCTAAATGAGAATGAAGACATTACACTTTCATTCACACAATCAAATCAGTAAAGTCATAGTAGAAATTCACATGTACAAATAAGTGAAAATTACCAAACGGTCAGCATAAAATTTGAAATCACTTCTAGTCGTGTTCCTGTATGCAGACGCAGAGAGAGAGTAGAAAACAATTAGGTTTAAGTAATTTGTATTAGATACATAATGTAATTACTTAGATACATTATGTATAATGAAATCCCGTATGATTCATCACCTGTCACGAATGATTGTTTGGAGTTCAATAATTTGATTGCTGTGTGGTAACAGTCTAAAAGTAGGTCCAAATTCATTTGGACCCGGATTGTAAGTTAGAATTAGCTGCCCGGGTAGTGGACTCGGAGGGGGAGGAGTGACCAAAAAGAGTCTTTTGTCAACGACTCCACTTCCAGCTGCAGAAGTTGCTGGTGGTGTGGATGCTGGAGTTACAGAGGACCCAGAAGAAACTGAAGGAGAAACAGTCGCTGGTGGTGGTGGATTATTATTGTCTTTTTCTGCTGAAGAATTTTCATGGGATAATGATGGTGATGACGATGGTGCGAGAGTTGATACCGGACCTGTTGATGTTGTAGTTATTTCAACTTCCGAACAGGTTATTTTGTCTACTACCATTATGACTCCGGATAAACAAACACACTTGAAATTGTTATTAAACTATATCTGTAATTCTTCGGATTCTTCGTGTAAAGGTTCCAGTCAAATAAATAATAATAATAATAAGTTGACTTGCAGACTGACCATGGACGAGTGACGCGGAGGAAAAAAGAAGAAGTAATACAAGATTTGTTATCTGTTCTAGCCAAACTGTAATACCTATAATATATACCAAGGTATATAATAATATAGTAATAGTTGAATGGGAGAGAAAAAGTTTCACGTTTCACACACAAGTTGAAATGTGGATGATGACTCTTTGTGACCTCAGAGTGATAAAAAACAAGTCTTATCAGAAGCTATTTTCAATCTAGATTCATTCTCTTTTTCTCTTACTTGTATTTATATTTAGTAATATTTTAATATTTTCTATTATGTCTCCCGTCGCCTTTTTACACTATCTGCTTGTGCGATTTGAATATCTTTACACATACTTACTTATATTATATCTAGCTATATATTATTTAAAAAGATTGTTTTGTACAGGAAATATATGCGTAGCATTATTATGTAATCTGTAATCTTGTGGGAATTCGTAAGATGCGAGATGTAACAATATATATACGATATGTTTTCAGATTTTATTAGTTCCTATCGTCGATACGATTTTGTCTTCATAGCCAAATGGTCAGTCGTTTGGGTGAAATCCAAATAATCTATGTAAAGTATGACACAAAACAAAAAGAATGTAAAATACAAAACGATATACACACACAGTGTGTAACACACTACACACACGCTCTCGTCAGCTCGTGGTATATTTGATATTTTAAAAATTGTAAGGAAATTAATATTGGATAAATCCAATCCAAATTTGGATAGCACAATTTGATTTTGATTACAAACAAAGCAAAATGTAGTAAATGTACTTACTATAGTTGAATTCGGATGTGCTCCACGTTATAATTTAATCAGGAATCTCAATTAGCTCTTTTTTTGCAAACTCTGGTCTTATTTCATATTTTGTGTAGTCTGCAAAATAAATTCCTAAGCCTCCGTAATTTCTATTGCGGGAGAATCTACGTTTGAATTCCAGACAGATTTTGTGAATCTCTCCAGAAGTGAAGCTGCAGCCGGAGTTTGTAGGTATATTTCATATTTATAATTCAATTAATTAATTCCATCGAATGTTTAATGTCAATTAAGTTACCTATCAAACTCTGTAGTAAATTCTTTCATTTGTTCTCATCATTTCACTCAAAGTCCAAAGTCATGGGTCTACAATTAATAGGTAACTAAATACACAATTTCCAAAAGTGCAATTAAAACTTATAAACTTATAACAATATATAAGTATGTGTAATAATATATAATAATAAAGAATGTGATCATTCCATGTTTACTTCAATACTTGATGCAATATTCTGCTTGTCACTAGATATCGGAAGTAACTTGACGGATGACATGTATTCGGGTCATTATAATGACAGCAAGAAACATGAACCGGATCTTGGCAAAGTCCTTGACCGTGCCTGGTCTGTGGGTTTAGACAAGATTTTTATTACAGCTGGGAATTTGGAAGAAGCTGGAAAAGCGCTCACACTTGCTCAAACTGATGGTATGATGGTAATTTTTGTTATTCCATTTTTGTAGTTTTGAATTTTGATCCATATTTTACTGTTTACTTGTATTTTGATAATGTCAATCAATGCTTATGTTAATTTGTTTTGACCTTACATGTATTCAGATCGCCTTTATAGTACAGTTGGAGTCCATCCTACTCGTTGTACGGAATTCGAAGTTAATCCTAAAGAATACATGAAAGGTCTTCAGACGATACTGAGAGAGAATAAAGACAAAATAATTGCAGTTGGGGAATTTGGTTTGGATTATGATAGAACGAAGTTCTGTAATTTGGATGTACAAAAGAAGTAAGTTTGAAAATGAATTATTATATATGGTGTTGAATTATTTTCACTTATTTATACTGATTTACTTTCATGTTTTTTGAAATTTTTTGTAATAGGAATTTCGAGTTTCAACTAAAAGAACTCGCTCAGCACTCGGATCTTCCTCTATTTTTACATTGTAGAGCTGCTGCGGAAGACTTGTATAGAATCATAAGCGAAAATAAATCTTGTGTACCTCGAGGAGGGGTTGTACATTCTTTTGATGGTTCTTTGGAGGAAATGAAACAATTTCTGGATCTTGGACTTCATATCGGTATCAATGGATGGTAATGAGAAATTTTGTACATGTAGGACGACTTTTTTTTAAATATAACTTTGGATCAATGTTTCAATCTTTGGTTAAATATTTTTGTTCAAACAGTTCATTGAAAACGGAAGCGAATTTAAAAGTCATCAAAGAAATCCCTCTGGACAGAATTCTACTGGAAACTGATTCTCCATGGTGTGGTTTGAGGTATGTACACAAGTCAAATTGTTTATTATTATTAAGTTAATAATATTAACTGAAGCCTATATATATATATAAAAGCTGTATTGTTTCATACGAGTGACATTTGTTCTATTACCACTTACCACACAATTTTAGGCCTAGTCATGCTGGAAGTCAATTCATCCAGACAAAATTTGAGGCTGCCAAGAAAAATTGGAGTGAAAATACAATGTACAAATCAAGGAACGAACCACAGACAATTTTGTGAGTAAATTGAACATCTAATAATTTATATATTTTATTTGTGATTTTGACCGTATACTTACTTTTCATTGTTTCGTTTTTGTTTCTAGAAATGTACTCGAAGCTGTTGCTGGCATTAAAGATATAGATAAGGAGTCATTGGGTGCCAGAATATACGAAAATACAATGGAATTGTTTTTTAGTAAACGATTATGAATATTATGATTACTGATTTTATAAGTTAAAATAAACTGAATTTAAACTGAATACTCGAGATTCCCAATGCACAATTTCATTCCATATACACCTAGTCTCTAAATATCACAAATGTCATACATAAATATGTCATATTTCTATTATTGTGTTATGCAAAAATAGCACATGGAAGAGTACAAAAAATAGTCAAAAGCAAGGATGAGAATATTGGCCGCCTCAGTTTCGAGTTCAAATGGCTCTTTTTTTATCACAAGTTGGACATTGCCGGAAAATATTTTTTAGAAATTTGGTACTGGATAAATGGGCTTTGTTTGAGGTCAAACGGATTCATTCGTGGTCATGTCGCGGTTGTGTCCTGGCCACCATAAAATCAAAATGCAATCGTCATCTCAAGAAACAACCAGCCCTTCCAGTCACCAACAAACAGGTACAAAAATATTATCATCATTTTATTCATTTCGTACTTGCATTAACACATTATTTCCTTTACTTACACCTTACATTCATTTTCATTTCATCATTAGCAATATGTTTACTATAAAATAATAAAGATAAAGAATATCTAACTTCTAACTTTAATGATATAATAAATAATAATCCATAATCTAATAATTGTATACTTATACATACATATACTGTATATGATATACATACTATTATATACATACTTATTTAAGTACGTTTGGAAGTTACTATAATCATTACCTATAATTTGTAATTATACTATTATATACCTCTATAAACTCTAAATGCTATAAAAGAACAACTAATGATAGTTATTTAGATAAATCTTTATACCAAAAATACTGTAAAAACTTGTTTTACTCAACTTGTGGACAACTTGCTGTGTATGGATTTTTCAACAGAATTGAGTCAAGCCAAGTGAATTTTTCCAACAACAATTCAACATATTAAAAAAAGATGGGACGAAGACAACGGGATAGGAAAAGAAAAGTACAGAAATCCCCAAATCCCATCAGACTGGATAATACTCCAGAGATAATAAACATTTTAAAGTACG
>JAIUND010003144.1:0-17465 GCA_034699125.1 Gisinianus flammeolus | reverse complement strand
TTGATAATTGTGAAATGTTTCGTTTTTGGAAATTTTATAGTTTATTTCTCAGTCCTAATGCGTATTTTGACTGTGCGCCGGCCCACTGTGGGCCGTAGTGACGAGGTTGCCCACATCCAGGCCGGGACATGGTGAGGTTGCCAAAAGGCCGGGATTTCGAGACTATATACATAGGGGCCGGGAAATCCCGGTCTCATTCCACAATATTGCTCGTTTGCATTCCCTTTCCCAGCATACAATTGCAAAAACAAAATGAACAATGAAGTGTGATGTGGGTTCAGAGTGACAAGGAATTGGAGACGGTCGCCACATATATTATAGTGCATTAGTGCCTCCATGTCGATAAATTATCCATGTCGATATTGTCGATATATGACTGTTTTGTCGACATCGATATTGTCGATATTTGGGGATGATATTGTTATCGATTATCGAAATATACACTATTTAGATATAATGGGATTTCTTTGGAAAAAAATTTCAAACTTTTCCGCCTCCGTCTGCATAAAATTTAATTCTACAGATATTTTTCTTGGGGAAAAAATCAATTTGGATTTGAGCGCTCTCATATCAAGACAATTGATGGTTTTTTTTTTCAATTTGTCTCAAGCGCGATGATTTCAATTTGCAAGTTTCTCACTAGATAAAACGGCATTTTTGCCATCGATAACGACATATCAATTATCGACGGATCGATCGATATCGATATGCATCGATACCTGAAATCATCGATAATTGGAGGCACTAATATATATATACTCTTTTCCCTCTGCTTTTCTTTATAGTCAAAAGTGGTGTTCAATTATTTATATATGGAATCCCGTCCGCATCGCGTTCAATTATTCAATGTTTGTGAATGTGATGTGGACTTGTCGTATTAATTTATACGAATTCCGTATTCCCTCATTCATTAATTCACTCGTACATATAGTCGTAATATCGTAATGAATGGGAAACTGTTGTCAATTATGTCAATGAGGAAATGTTCAAACTTCAAAGTGAGGACTCTTGATTACGTTTTTGCATTAGCGTCGGAATTGCGGGTATATGTAATGTATATATTTGCTGCGGACTATGTGATATGTGATATGGATTTGAATTTGAGTG
Source organism: Gisinianus flammeolus (assembly GCA_034699125.1). Lineage (NCBI taxonomy): Eukaryota > Metazoa > Arthropoda > Collembola > Symphypleona > Katiannidae > Gisinianus > Gisinianus flammeolus. Next base: position 16,358 of record JAIUND010003144.1, on the reverse strand, counting down.
GTTGGACTTTGCGAGTTGCGATAAAGAATATTGACTTGTTTTCTCCCATTAATTTGCACCTTTCCACCATTTTTAATGGACTACCGGGAAAGTGTCTTGTTCTTTTGTTGCTTGTGATAATTAGCTAATTAACACGGCATTTTCGGAACTGCATGGGACAAAGGAATGCGGAGAAGCGCGCGTCCAGAACTTTGAGCCACTATAGCATATACACACATCACAACAAAAAATCCATGGATTTCCGCACGTCCACATACACACAGGTTTCAATTCTTCACAGTTCAAAATACACCAGCAATTGATGTACTTGAACATATAAATTCATAAATCAACTAAACTCGTCGCTATATTTTCTTTGTCCTTTTGAATAACCACCAAAGTTCATCGTCTGTCGGGAACAAACTGGAAACGCGCGGATTTCAAATTTCAAATCCTTTTTAGCATCATCATGAAAACTTGTGACGGGCGGAAGGAAAATGGGTGGGCGATTCTTGGACTATTCTTTTCCTTTCTTTTTGTTGGAATTGGAGTCGTCAGTTCAGAAGCAACATTGGACACAAATGAGAAAAGGTGGGAGGATTCAATGGCTCAATCCACATGTGGTCTGAGCCTCATTTTGTACGGACAAAAAACCAAGACAAAGACGAATGACTTGAGTTGGCTGGAACAAGATTTGGGATTTAAATTGACCGCGCGGGAACTTCTTCAGAGTCAAAGTCAATCCAAATCAGCATTACCAATGGCAGTGGAAATCCAAGCCATGTCCCGGCCGCCAAAGACGCAATTGAATTTAAATTTGAACCATAAAAATGGAGCTGTGGATCGAGTCGGTGCAATCATGCCGCTACGATTTCAAACGGATTTCACACGAGCTTTTGGCGGGAGCGACGTGAACACGACTCAAAATTTCAAAAGGCTAACGGGGCATTGCGATACTGTTTTTGTTCTTATCTTCCGTCACTTAAACGACGACGGCGTGTCCTCGGATTTGAATGATTTGGACGAAGCGACGCTCACGCGGGAAATCCATCAGAAACACAGCGCTCGAAATGACAAATTCATTTTCATGGTAGTGATTGATTCAAATGCAAATACAAATGCAAACGTAAACAAAATGAGAGACGATAGAAAAGAAAAGGAAAAGATGGTTTTACAGGAAATTTTGAATTGGCTCTGGATCTCAAAATTAAAAACCAAATACGGAATTTTATCAAGTCCGCATTCTGAATTCAAATCAGGGTCAGAGAGAATTCAGAAGGTTGAAGAAAATCAGTTGGATTTGGAGAGAATTGTGGTGGATGAAAAGGACGGTCAGGTTCGCTGTCATCGAATTCATTTCCAAACCAAATACGGGAAAGCGGTCGGAAATCCGGAGGATGTCCTCAAACCCGTATCCATTTCAAGTTGGGAATACCTTTGCGGTCAGCACTTGCGCACGCATATCATCCTCGCCGATGCGTACATGAGCACCACCGGCGGGAAACCAGTGGGCGGGATTTTTTACAATCATCTCAAATTCGTGTCTGCCGCCTTCAATTTCACATTTGACCTGGACGCCCCACCATTTCGCGTACCGCATCAAAAAAAATCAAATTAAAATAAATTCAATTCATTCAGAGAATTATGATAAAGGAATTTTCTTCCTTGTTTTTCACACAGGGAATAATTCAATTGCCTAATGGAACTTGGACGGGCCCAATTTCCACTGTGATTTATGGAGAAAAGGATTTGACGCTTGGCCCGATTCAGACGAGTCAAAGGACGCCATTCCTTGACTATCCGACGGTCATTGGTTTCATTGGGATTCATTTCATGATTTCCCACCCCAAAAAACTCATCAATTACCGCGTCGTCCTGACTCCCTTCACGACGGAAGTGTGGGCGCTCACATTCCTCAGCGTCATTTCCATGATAGCGCTTTTGTTCCTCGCGCAAAACACGGAGGAGTCAAATGATGCAAAAGATGAAGGATCTGGATGTGGAGGAGTTTTTGGAAAAGCGTACCGAGCCTTCCTCATCACTTTCACCATGATCGTCGGACAGTGCGAAGGGATTTTTGAGAAGGTTCAAGGGATCGCGTCCTTTTGGGGCTTCATGACGCTGCTTTTGTCCACTTATTATCAGAGTGATTTCATTGCTGGAGTGACCTTGCCACAGTTCCAGATTCTCCCGCAGTCTTTTACTCAACTCGCGCAGACGGAGCCTTGCGAGTACACCATCAAAATCTTCAACGATCGCGCCGCTGGCGTGGGTTTCTTTAACCGCTCGCAAGTCCCCGCCCACAAAATGATTCGATCTCGATTGATTCTGGAAGATTCGCATCTCGGTTGCATCCTGTCCGCCATTTTCGAGCCCAGGACGATCTGCATCGGTTTCAAACTCTTCAGTCAGACCTTCATCGCCAAGAATGCAACGTTGAGTTCGTCGTATCAACCGCTTGAATTCTCCGAGGAAAGCGCGCATAATTTCTTCCTGAATATGGGCCTGACCAAGGGCTCCAAATTCTGGGATAGTTTCCATCGGATCAACGGGATTTTAAGGGATTCGGGGCATTTTGATAAATGGGCTGAAGGAAGTTTGAATCTCCGCATTCAGGACGGCGTCCAATGGCTTCATCAACAATCAAAACAACAACAACAACAACAAGAACAACAAAAGGACGGAACGAAATCCTCGAGTTCTGGCGGCCTTCACAGCAAACTGACGGCTGCGATGAAGGAAGACGCCATTGCGGGTGAGGCGGAGCCCTTTAATCTTTTGCAACTACTTTTCTGCTTTCTCGCCCTTGCCGTCGGACTTCAAGCGGGAACTTTGATATTCCTGGTGGAATTCACTGTACTCAATAATTGCGCGCGATTGTTTGGCGTTAAAAGTTAAATGTTCAAATCAAAGAGCGGGAGCACAACAAAAATGTAAATAACAAGTCACACATTTAGATTCCCCATGATTTTTTGTATTTCAGAAATAATTATGAACGAAAAATATTGTGAAAACAGTTCAAAAACCCAGAATAAAACCGTAACAAACCGATGTAAATAATAATATTATATTATATACATAAATAAATAATGGACAGCATATCAGATATTTAAAATTCACTTTTTATTTTCATAATTTGATGTAATGTTCACACATTTTTACGTGAACTCAACTTTTCTGAACAAGTCGCTTATTATATATGAAGCACCTTAAATTTTTAACTTTTATTCTTAATCTTCTACAAAATGAATCGAATGAGCCTTAGACGCTGATCAATACAAATGTTAACTTTCTTGACTTTGTTGATCGTATTTTTGACCTTGCTGGTCATATTTTGAACCTTGCTGATCGAACCTTTGCCCTTATTGATTCATTCGTTGACCATGTGAATCAAATCTTTGACCGTGTTCATCGTGTCCATGTCCTTTGTCTTCAAATCTTTGACCATGATCATCAAATCTTTGACCATGATCATCGAATCTTTGACCATGATCATCGAATCTTTGACCATGATCATCGAATCTTTGACCATGTTGATCGGATCTTTGACCATGATCATCGAATCTTTGACCATGTTGATCGGATCTTCGACCTTGGTCATCAAATCTGTGTTCCTCACGCTCACCTTGATTATCAAAGCATTTTCATTATTAATTCCCTCAAATGCCTACAAGAAAATCTCAACTCAAAATATCAATTGTTATTACAATGCAATATTAAAACAAAATATATATATTATATATTAAATTTAATTCTTACCCTGCACCGTCAAAACGGATACTCCAATGAAGAAAACTATGACGGTGAGAAAAACTTGGAGTCGCTTCATTTTAACAATCTTTGTCTTTCTCTCTCAAATTTATATGACAAATTGTCATTGACAATTGAGTTGACTAGTCGAATTGAGTCAAACTGGACTCGACATCGCTTTATATATCTTCCACCTTTTGTAGGGAGCGTGCGAAGCGAGCTCTTCTTATGAAATGACACATGTCCGTCCGTCTGTCTGTCCGTCAGTCCGTCCGTCTGTGTTCGACGATAACTCTCGAACCGATTGAGATTTTGATTCGACGTCTTTTTTATTGGGATTGTATTGCTTATATAATTCGGATGAGTTCGGAAATGGGCAGAATCGGAATGCCCATTTCGGTTTTAACCGGGGTTTTCGGGGTTTTTGACCTGTTTTACTAGTATTTTTCGCTCTTAAACGATTCTGGGGTACAAAGTCATGAGGAATCCGAATCCAAAGTCAAACTTTAGGAAATCCGAATTGAAAATCCAGAATTCGGTGTTTTTCGAAGTTTTGCCTCTACCAATTCTGGTGTACAAAATCTTGAGGAATCCGAATCCGATATCAAAATGTAGGATAAATCCGAATTGTAGACCCGAAATTCGGCGTTTTCCCCTAGATTTTGAGCAGTGTAAAGAAAATCCCCTGGCCATGCCTGAACTTTTTCGGCCATCACTACAATTCCTCGGCAATGCCTACAATATCCTGGCCATGCCTTCATATTGTTTTGTCACGCTCCGCTCCCTCGTTTGAACACTCCGTGTACAGGGATTTGTCATTTTATAATAGCAACTAATGAGTGATAACCAAGAAGCCATTAGTACGCTCTTAATTACTCCTTAACTATAGTGTTGACTAAGCCTGGCTGTAATTAAGGCCTATACATGTACTTTAGCTTCTTAATCACCCCCGCTCAAACGAACACGCACTCCCAATTAAATGCACATTATAGAAACTGCGTCATTTAACAAAACAAAACACAATTAACATAGGCAAAAGACGCATCCGAATGACATGCAATGCAATTATCCATGATGGAATTTAATGGGGAAAATTGTTAATTGTGAAATTGACCCGGTGCAATCAATTAGTTTCCGTATACGAATTTAAATGATTTTGTTTAATTCTAGGATTTTGACTCAAAATGTTTTAGTGGATCTCGTTCATTCACATTTTGAGCAGCGAATAGAAACTGTCCTTCTTTATATGGATGCCATCAAATTAGGAAGATAACAAACGCTTTTTTTTGTATGCGTACATATTATAATTATGAAGATACGGAATATGTACACGGATTTGTAATGGCATTTGCATTGTCTGTTTAGTATGGAAATGTTTTTTTAACATTAGCGTTATATGGGTATAAGTGTGTAGAAAAAGTAAGCGGTGAACAAAATGGTGGAATTGATGTGGGTCTATATATGGCCCAAATGATTGTCATGAATAAAGCAAGAAGACTGTCCGATGAAGAGACGGATGAAGATGTGGTCCAGAAATTTCTCCCACCAGCCGGCAACAGTGAAATCCAAAGGATCGGAATATCCGGATTGACCAAATAAAGACCCGGCATCACAACCAGACCGCCCAAAACACCAAATGAAAAGAAACACATGAGAAACTCCATCAGCGTTTTCCTCTCAGCTCCATCAGCCGTTTTCGTTGTAGCCATTTCCGTTTGAGTTCCCTCTGCGTCAATAAACTTCAATTTCAATTCAAATGAAGTCAGAGTCAAATGAAACTCAAATTCATCTGAAAAAAAAATTTACACGCATGTGGACAAAAGAAGAAAAGGAAAGGTCTTGCAGACGGTGAAATTCTTTTAGTTTTTGTAAGGTTGTGATTTATGGATTTTGAAATGTACCGTGGATTTTGAGGATTTGATTGTATATAGACTTTGATGTTGAGCTCCCTTTGAGAGTCCAAAATGGTGTGAATGACTGAGAAGACGAGGCGGAAACCTGCATAGAAAATGATAATGATGATGATGTGGGCATGAAATCCCAGTCGGATTTCTGAGAATAAAATCCACCGTCCACACAGTCCAAAATATCATGAAGCTCAGCTGACTCGCATAATACAACAATTACCGCAAAGCTTGGCACGGATTTAATAATTTAATTTCGGATATCTGAATAACCCAAACTGAACGTTGTGGAAAAGATTCATTTACCACTATAAAATAAAGTCAAAATCGATATAATTTTGAGGCACAACAAAAGCTTGGGAAACCGGGACCAAATTTTGTTGAAAGAATGCAATGCATAGACAGACACACAGACAAAATCCCCCGTGTGGACGGCGGGCTTTTTTTTAGTATAATATATTGTGGAAATATATATTGAAGAAATGTGTACGTAGGCATAAAATGTACAGAGAAAACCATAAAATGTATAGAGAAGTCATTAAATTGTATAGAGAAGTCATTAAAATGTACAGAGAAGTTACAAATCGTATTGAGAGTTGGGAAATGTATACATCCAGGAAAATGTGATGATCAATGCGTATTCGGTATATATATGTGAACAAAACAAGGTTGACGTTGATGTTATGAGTTAATTATTGTGTAAGTCAAATTGTAAAGCATTACTAAGTGTTTAGTGATTGAGTAACCTTTATGTATAAATATGATCAAGCTATATACAATAAAGTGCAGTTAAATTTGATATCTTGACCGAAAAGGTCTGCGTTGATTTTTAATGAGCTATCAGATTACAATATATATTATATATGGCAGACCGGGAGAAAACAATCCATGTACGGAAAATCCCTTTTTTCGGAAAATCCCCAATCCCAATCGTAGACAACAGAACACGGAGAAGCTTTTACGACAAGTTTAAACCTTTTTTAATGATAAAAGGTAATTTAAAATCGTCGTTAAACTTCTTCAAAAATTCTAAATTAAAGTAAATTGATGATTTGTGTTTTGCTCTTAAATTTAAAATCATTGAGAAACTAATTTACGCGCCAAACAGCCGAGAATATTCAAGGCGCTATAACTCAGAAGTTATACAGACGTACACGGATTGTTTTCTTACGGTCTGTCTCATATATCCTCATACATTTCCGGAATATTCCTTTGGGTTTCCACATGAATTGTGATTGTGAATGAGAGCCATGAAAATTGAACTGCATATATGCATATATATATATATTCTATTTTGATATTCAAAGTATGTGTACTTACTTGAAAATGTACTTAGCATTTCCCCCGTCCGAGAACGAAATTCCAGGGCCAAAACGTTAATGGAATTTGAAAGGACTTGGGCTTTTCCATAACACACACACACACGCAGCAAAGAATTCAAAATAATTCATATTAAACACTTGGAAAAGCGGATGTGGCTGAATGCATTTCACAATGCGGAACTTTGTTGCGTCATTTCTCCTCGCGGAAATATTAAAATAATACGAAACCATAAGCAAATTTGGCCGAATGTATGTTTTACAATGGAAAATGGAGAAATATTGGGGTAATAAAATTTGGACGGACTTTTGACTGAGTAAAATGTGATTTATTTTATTCATTACACAATCCATTGACAATATTTAATTTGGACAGTTATAGTTTTATTAATTTGAGTCACGACGTCAAACACCACACAACGACAACAACAAAATACAAGACAAAAATTAAAATTATTTCCCCACACGTATGAATTCCACTATGAATTCACCAAATCTAAAAAAAATGTAATACTCTTTGAGACTGCAAAATGAAGAGCTAGAAAATCCAAATCCACAATGATGATAATGCTTTAAAGAAGGAGAAGAAGCCCCACGATTTGCTGGACCACAAAATCCACGAATCTCGGTACACTTTCCCGCTCGATCGTGTGAAATCCACCGACGCTCATCGCCATCTCTGGAATTGACCTCAACAATTTTTCGCAGTGCCTTCGATGAAACGGGAATTTTAACCCCGCGAATGTCCACCTGATGACTCGTCGCAATTCTTCAGCCTTCTCCGTCACGCCGTAAGCCAGCTGGAACAGAACAGTGTAGAGATTTGTGCATTCCGCACTGAAAATGCCGTAGATGACAGCAAGAAGTGGATTTCGATGAGAGATTTGAATGGCCGAGAATCCACCCAAAATTGACAGAATCAGACAAACCAGTTTGACGATCCAGAAAACCCGCCCCATCACCAAATTGAACAGTTTGAGTTGCGTCTCCAATTCTCGGAAATCCTTCAACGTTTCCTTGACCAACTCAAACGAGATTTCCCGCCCTCCATTGCTCGTTGAATTTGCACCTCAATTCCCGCCCTCCATTGCTCGTTGAATTTGCACCTCAATTCCCGCCCTCCCTGATTATTTTCCGGGTGATGAATTGTGTGAAGGTGGAGAAAGTCATGATGAAGGAGAGAACGAGGAAAATAATGTAAATGGCCCACATTAATAAAACAAAAAATGCCAGAGTGTCGATGAAAAGGGCCAATGAAATGGTCCAGAAATTCCTCCAATCAGCCGACACAACGGAAATCCAAAGGATCGGAATATTCGGATTGATCACATAAAGACTCGGGACAATAATGAGAATGCCGTACAGACCAAATGAGAAGTAACACATGAGAAACTCCAACAGCGTTTTCCTTTCAGCTCCAGCCGTTTCCGTTTCAGTTTCCGTTGTAGCCATTTCCCTTCTTTTTTCCGCTGCTCCAATTGCAATTGTGGGTGGCCAACTCAAATGCATCTATGCAAAAATGAACACACAATTTGACGAAGAGAAAATGCTTGTAGACAGTCAAATTCTATTAGTTTTGGTTATTTATTGATTTTGAAATGTACCGCGGATTTTGAGGATTTGATTGTAGACTTTGATGTTGAGATCCCGCCCAGAGTCGAACATGATATAAATGATTGACCAACCGCTCAAGGGTGCCGTACACAAAATGACCATGATGGGCGTGAAATCCCATTCGGATTGACCACCGGAGAAGATGGCAGATTGTCCCATCCGAAATATGATGCTCAGCTGACTCGCAAACAATAATTGCCAACACTTGAACTGGATTTTCTTCCAAATGGACTTTTTATTCTCCATTCGCCTCGTCAATTCATTGAAATTGACTGGAATCAAATTGAGTTTCGTGAAGAAGGAAAACTTCAAGTAATTCCATTTCAAATCCAATCGCGTCAACATTTTGGATTTCTTATTTAAATAAACGTTAAATTCCGAATCGCCACATTCCCAACAAACAAAGAATCGGGAATAACTTTTTTACATTATTATGAAGTATAAAATGACGACGAAGAAAGACGACGAACTTTCCCCCTTAAAATCCCTGCAGAAACTAAAGTGTGGACGTGAAGAATTTTGCAAGACTTTCAAGTCAAGGACTTTTTGAATGCTATTTATATTTACGCCCGTATTTAGTGACCTGTTCCTATTTTCAGACAACCCCGAAAACGATTAGTGTATAACTATACATTTCTTTGTTTTCCTGTTCTAACTTTCCAAGTCGAATATATTTTGATATTCAAAGCACTTATAAAAATTCACTCCGTATTTCCTCGTTCGAGACCAAAATTACAGGGCCAACACATTTACTGTACGCGTTGAAAGTACTATATATTTTAGCTTTTCCACACACAGCAAAGAATTCAAAATTCTGAGCAAACACTTGGAAAAGCGGATAGCCGAATGCGCACATACAAATAAAAGGATTTCACAATGGAACTTTGTGGCGTCATTTTTCCTCGCGGAAATAAAATAGTACGAAACAATAAGCGAATTTCCCCGTACAAATACTATACAATTTGCGTTAATCTATAGAAGGAAGAGGAAACGACTCAATGTTTTTGAGTTCATTTCCTGTGGTTTGGTTCACGACATCCCACATTTCCCCATTTTTGCACAGGTGAATTGGATTTGGAATGGAATTTCCTTGGGAATTATCTCCATTTCCTGCTTTCCTGTGGTCCAGTTTTCCATTTGTGTGCACACAAGATAAATATTTCTCTCCATGCACACACACATATATAGGCATTGATCCATCTACAATTTGCAAAAATTATGCTATACACCGCGTTTTATTTTGAGGATATTTCAAAACGTTTTCCCATATAAGTATTTGATATTTCCTAGGGAATTTTGTCAACACATGACTGTTTTCCTGTGTGGAGACGTGAATTGCTAATTGGTTTCACAATTGATGGTGACCCATCAGCAGTTCAGGACTCTGAGTTGAAGGGCTTGCAGATGCGATCATTAATCCATACTTGGATTTCCTATATATGCAAGAAAACTAATATTATATTATCAATTGTCGATGCGTACAAGGATTTTGCATGTGACTCCATCAAGTCCACATATAATTGAGTCCAATTAGTCGTGGTAACTCCTATTCGTTTTTTAATGACTCCACACCACATCCCATTGTTCATTTCTGGACAACTCCACATTGGATTTATATAGCTGTGGATTTTCTGTTTTGCTCTTCCAAATCGAAGGATTTCACCCACATGCACGGTCTTGTAAAATTCATTTAGTAATTCTTTGGGTATCGATCCCACAGATTTAGGTTTTACTATATAACAATAAGAATTACCTATAGAATTGGAATTACCAAAACCATCAGTGTAGGAAGAATTACTAAGAAATTGCGGAATTACCAAAACATTTCCAAAAAGAATTGGTTCAGGAATTGGAATTACCAAAAAAGAATTACCGTCAAATGGGGCGAGATTGAACACTTTTCCCCATTAAACGGAAAACTTTCCTCTGGAAATTCGACTTGCGGATGGAATTTTGATCTGAAACTTGCAGATATTGAAGATGAGCATACTTGGATTGGATTGGATTGGATTGTTGAAAAACTGCTATTGTATGTGGTACAAGGAAATATGCCAGTTTTTATACATTTTTTGTTGAAAGCTACAGAATGTTTTGTGGGCCATGCTCGACGTTTATGTTGATGAATTGCGTCTAATATTCGTTGGTTCGTGGAATTATTTTGTGAACTCCATGTAATGTGCAACTAATTATTAAATTTTAATATTCTTTTCCAGACAGTTTACCTAGAAAATGAATATTATTTTTCGAGAAATGAGTTTTTTGCGCGAAATGTGGAAAAATAATGACTGTACCATTTAACTAATAATTGCCACAGAATGTGCGAAATTGTGACCATCATATGCATAAGTACATTCAGAACGTTTTTGATATAAAATCCGGCAACTATAGAAGGACCAAAAACCAAAGAATGATAAATTATATGGCATCGATAAAACTGAAAGCCATTAGAACTTTAATGCATTCAATTTAAAATTATGGTAATGTATTATTATTGTTCATAATATAACGACAACGTTTTCCATCAATCGTCTTTTACGTGCCCAGAATTTTGTTTTTAACTTTTGATAAAGATGGTACAGATTTTACTTACTTATATGCTTACAAATGTTTTTATTTTCACAATGAAATTTTCATGGTGTCTGATTTCCATAGAAACTATATCACTAACGTTCCACTAACATGGTAACAATTTCATAAATTCATGGTTCAATTTATTTACTCCACCGGTTCCGCTGTTGTCATACTTTCAAATTTTCAGAAAAGCTTGTTAATTCTGATGTATAGCAATTTTTTTCTAATCTCAAATGTTTGTAAATATGTTCAAGTTCCCTTTTCAAAAAAAATTTCAATCGCTTAGGAAGGAGAAATCTTCTGCAAGAAATGCTTCAGGAGCGTCACTGGCCAACCCAGAGAGTTAGGTGGCAAGCCGTGCAGGCACCATTTGATCTACACAATTTTTCGGCTTGAAGCGAGGAGGATATTCTCGACATCACACTCGGAGTCTATCAGAAAAAATTAGTGCCGTCGTACCCCGCGGAAACATTTTTTTGTGAAACATCTTCCGTTAGTTTTCATTTGGAGAAATTAACCCTTCTTTGTGTTAAGACCTCTTCTCGTCATCGTTTCAGTGCCAGGTATTAAACCTACATTCAATATGCTCCCTAAGGTAACTCGCCAGGCTCCCTTGCCGGTTGGTACTGCCAATGTAATATGGGGGCCCGTAATATTGGTAAGTTTACAATATTTTGCACTCATTTCCGTAATTGTATCCAATTCAATTCAATTTAATTCTGGTTTTATTTAACGTTTTATTTCTGGATCGTGTACAAAATTAATTGACGCGTCGTTTACCAGTAATACGGACGGAAAATAAGATAATTATATTGTCAATTTGCAAAACAAGCCAATTATTTAAAATATCAAAAACGTTTTTTACATCTATTTAATTTAAGACAAAGTCAGAACCTGTATTCTTTATGAGCCAAGCATCAACAGAGTGTTTAAATTTAATCAGAGATAGATCCAAATTCCTAGAGAGTTTGTCTAGGGAGCTCCAAACTTTAATGGCATGGTGGAAAGGCGACGTGGTAAAAAAAGAGGAGTTATGAGGAAGTGGTTTGAGCATTTGTGAACGGTCAGAAAGACCAAATTGAAATTATGGTGTTGTTTAAGGTACAGCAAGAAACCGAATGGCTTTCCAAGCAGTTATTGCGTCTAAGTACAACAATCTTTCTGAAACGGTTAGTAAATTGCATTTGTCATACAATTCGTCATAGTCAATTTTGATTGTATGAAACAACGTATTGCCGTATTTGTGAGCGATTTTGTTGAGTCTTTGGAATCTATTGCATACGTGCGGGTAAAAATATGCCCCTAAAAGAGAATTAATTTTAGACTGCAATGTGTTTATGTGAGATGGCGATAAATGTCCCCAAATAGGAAGGCAATAGGCTATGTTGGAGTACACAAATGAGTTAATGAGCACTTTAAACGTGCGCAAGTTAATAAATCTTTTGATTAAAATAAGACATCCCACTGCAGACGAGACTTTTGAGCACACATGTTTAAAGTGAGTTTCAAAGGATAAAGTGCTGTCAAAGTGTATTCCTAAATATTTAAAAGTGTTAACTTTTGAAATAATCGAGCCTTCACAAATCACTTCCGGAAGATCTGATTGAATTTTATTTTGTGGCTTGTGGAAGATCATGTATTCAGTTTTTGAAAACTTTATTTGTAATTCCATTTGTGTGCACCAATTATTTAGAGAGTTCAGAATATGAGAGATATTTTTGACTAGGTCCACAGCATTTACGCCAAAAATATAGAATACTAAATCCACTAACCATGTTTTGAATGTAGGCTGCTGCGGACTTGTCGTCTCGGTCGAAGTAAGAAAGTCTTTGACAATGCTTCCTCCCTATGCTTCCTCCGTATGCTTCCTCCCCAAAATCCTATGCTTCCTCCCGAAAAACCTAACCTAACCTAACCAAAATACATACGCTTCCTCCCGTTATTTGGAGGAAGCATAGGGAGGAAGCATAGGATTTTTGGGAGGAAGAATACGGAGGAAGAATACGGAGGAAGCATAGGATTTTTGGGAGGAAGCATTGTCGAAGACTTCCTTACTCCGACCATGACCTCCTCATCAATTGTAGGCGGTAAAGTCTTGTCTTCGGTGAGTGTTTGAAACTTTCAAATTTTTTTATCAATTTTTTTAGTTGCGTAAATCAACAATTTTTACATGGTCAGTGATGAAAATTATTCAACAATAGCGTAATTACTTTCTCTAATAAATCTGAGACCATTGTATAAAACTTAAACCTCCCTTTCAATGCCAGTAATACTAACATCTCATACCCTAAAAAATTGCTAATATTTTTAATTTATTTTCAATTTTGTGCATGCTACAGGAGCTGAGACGACATGAGAATTTTTTTTCATTTTTTATGGAACGTTCTCGTCGACACCGTTCGTTGAGTACGCGACATGACATGGTTTGAATTTTTAAAAAAAATTCAACTTCAATAATTTTTTTCCCGCGTGGCCCAAAGAATTTCTAATAGTTTTTACGAAATTCGTAACCTCCTCATTTTTCTCGGTTTTTTACGCATGGTCCGATCAAAATTTGGTAACGTCCTTTCAATAATTTTGCCAATTTCAATGAAATTTTGAAACCCCCAAGGGGTGCATAGCTCCCAAAACTGAAGTACCAATTTTTTCCCCAAACGTTTTGTATAGTAGTGCATACTGTACCAGTTTTATTTTCATCAAAATCGGAGAACATCAAAATGTCAATGTAAAGCTTAAAAGATTCTCTACATACCGTATATACTGTTATAGAACCCCACCCTCTTACAAAGCCCCATGTCTGCAGAGACTAAATCCTGCGCCCATGTCAAATACATTGTCGTGCATATACAATTCTCACGTTCCCCACTGGGGTTCCATAAGATTTTCCGATACAACCCCTGGGGTCCTATTACAGTATAAACGGTATACGTTATGTCCATTAAAATGAGTTGCAAGTATATAATGCTAATATTTATTAAGGTCTGGCGCTGTAATTTCTCCTCGTATATTTTTCACTTTGTATGTACCTATATATATTATATGAGCAGCCACATTCAATGTTTGTAATTCATAACGTCTGGAAAAACGTCAAACAACGCTTTGGTCATAAAAACGATCGTTTAATTTATTAGACTATAATAACATAATCAATATGTATATTCAAAACTCGTTTACTCAAACAAAACCACACAATTAACAAAGGTAATTTAAATAAAATTGCACCACTATATGCCACAAACGACATGTTTAGGTCCCCACACTTAGGACTTTGTAGGGACCAAATAATTCGCGACCTTTTACGGCGCTTTACTCGGCTTTACTTGAAATCTTGAATAAAAATGTGGGGATTCCCACATGGGAAGATTATATTTGACTGTGCTCAATTTAATGAAAACAAAAAGTCTTTGGTCAAGTCGGGCGAAGAAAAAGAGAGAGAGAGAAAAAATAAGGAGGCCTTGACTGTTTAAACTTTTGTGTTGATAATGGAACGATAATTAAATCCCATACGGCTTTGTCCTTGACTTATCCCGATCCAAATCCAAATTCAACAACAATATCCTTAACAAAACTTTGAGATAAAATCTTAGGATTCAATTATGATATGAAGAAATTGACAATTGACAATTGGGAATGGAATGTCAGTCCACACTGTGAACTCGACCAAAATTCTTCAACTTATTCTGCATCCACGCATTCCACACGAAAAAAATTATCCTTGAGCGTCAATTCTCAACTCTCACAATTGTGTGTGGTTCAATGCTCAAACTCGCTTGGATTCTCTTCACCATGGCCGTCGTGTCGGGAATTTCAGACAGAACCAGAGCGGGTAAATTCAAATATTTTTCATATTAATTATTATTTGTCAAAAAAACATTGTTGTATATTCGAGAGTCTTGGAGAGCTCTTGTATAATAAAATAATGGAATTTTGGAATTGGAACCAAAATCAAAATTCTACCATTTTCTATATATAGCTGAAAGACCACTAACAATGCGATTAAGGAACTTGACCGTGAACTTGGCGGGAATAGAGCGGATTCTGCTCCATTTAAATCTCACAGCTGACCCTTGTCACGATTTTTATGAGGTTTTCTCTGTCCCTTTCACTTTTCTCTATTCTCTATACTCTAAATACACAGTTATATTGTATAAACACCCCAAAACTGTGGGGAACATTGAAACCAAATTCAAATTCAATGTGTCTTTGTATATATTTTGGCGGGATTTGCCAGTACGCATGCGGGAACTGGTCAGGTGATCCATCGCCCTTGACTCAACTAGCCCAAGAGATCCCTGCGAACATGGCCCAGATTCTGAGTGAGCACCCAGCACAATAATTCAGTTCCACAAACGTGTTTCTGTTTGACGGCGACTTTGACTTTGAAATTTGGCGCTAAAGTCTTTTGATGTCGTTTGGATGAGATCTTTTGGTTTGTTTAATATATAGAGGTGGGAGAGAGAAAAGGGGAGGCGGAAGAGAAGGCTCACAGATTCTACGAGTCCTGTCTGCATTTGAGTGAGAAAGCAGCAGGAAATGAGAGTAGACTTTTGAATTTGAATTGGGCGGCTGTGCAGTCGATGATGCTCACAGTGTTTGGACGTTGGTCCTTGGGAAATTCCTCGAATCCAAATATCAATATCAATCAAACTCAATGGGAATGGGATTTTCAAAAAATACTTCAAATTTCGGACAATGATTTTGGATTTCATTCCCTTTTCTACTGGGGAGTTGGGAGGGATCCAAAGAACACGACAAAACCCACCATTTCCGTCTCTACTCTGTTTTTAATCCCAATTTTCTCTAAACATGAATAAACATTTCAAATGAAATTTTCCCACCTCAATACATAGATATATCGGTTGAAGTGCAGCTGAGCTGCGCAATGCTGTCTCCCTATGCTGTCTCCTATGCTTTCTCCCTATGCTTTCTCCGTGAAAACCGGTGCCATTTAAATCCTAACCTTGCTTAAACCAATCACAAGCCTTCTAAGGTCGTCAGGAAGGGATTTGATTGGTTGAAATTAAGTTAGGTTTTAAATGGCGCCGTAATTACGGTTTTCAAGGAGACAGCATAGGGATACAGCATTGCGCAGCTCAACTGCACTTCAACCCATATATCGTCTGTTAAGTTAAAAAACGAACTACAATTTTTTTCCTTAATTTCGTTTGACCGGGTTTGACCTGTTCTGGAGGTCAAAGTATTAGAGATGGAGCTTTGGGTC
>JAIUND010003143.1:0-17477 GCA_034699125.1 Gisinianus flammeolus | reverse complement strand
CACTTGAATTTTCACTCACAAGAAATCGTAAAACCCGTCAAAATCCACTTTCATTTCCAGGAAATCATTTAGAAGGGTGATAAAAAACGGAGTCATAAAATGGAAACTCATTGAAAATTGTGGATATTCGTAATTTTTCAAATGAAACGGGGATTTGAATGTGGGGCAACGAAAACGACACAATAAAAATCCAGTGAAGAGAGAAAATAGAGAAAATAGAGAAAATAGAGAAAATAAAGAGCTGGAGGCCATGGAAATGCAGACGATGATGATGATTTTGATGGTGGGCAATCGGCAATTGGGATTTGAATCGGTTGTCGTGTGTAATTGGGCGGCTCTTGCTCTCTCTCTTTCTCTCTTTCTTTCTCTCTCCATCGCATCCTCATCGTTGGTGAGCCATTTGCTGTAATTGCGATGGAAAATGAAGGCTGTTGAATTTGAAATGGGGAAAATGGAAACTCATCAGCAGCAGCAGACAGCGAGAAAAGGGAAAAGAGCAAAAACACATGAGAAAATCATGAGATGAGTTTTCACTCGCAGTTTCTCTTGCCGAAGGTTCCAATGAATTTCCGTTCAAGTTGAAGTTGAAATCGTCAGCTGCTGCTTTTTTGCTGCTGCTTTTTTGCTGCTGCTCATCGCATCTCATTTTCTCACTTTCTAACTTTCTCACTTTCTCACTTTCAAATCGACCAACCGATGAAAACTTCGCATCCAAAATCCGCCGTGGTGGAATTTACATGGAATTTCAACGATAATTCTTGACCGCATCAATTCCAATCGCTCCTTCAATTTTCCCTTTTATTTTCTTTCCCCATTTTTGTATTCTTTACATGATTTTGTTCCATTTGTTGTTCGTATTTGCCAAATCCACAGTGCAATTTTCTATATCTGCATCTTTTCAAATTATTGTGTGTGAATTTCCAAGAGCAACTAATTTAATTTCCATCGAGTCGATCCAACGCCGAGTTTTATTTTCTTTCATCTCCGCTTTTTTCTCCTCACTTTGATTTTTGTTTTAACTCTCTCCGTTCATTTTTGTTTGTGATTTGAATACAAAAGACTTTGAAATATTCGTCAAGTTGCATTCTCAAATTTCTCAAAGGAAATTCCGGAATTTCCTTTGCAAAAACGATGAAATTGAATCTCAAACGGGATTGTTTTCCGTTTTTTATTAGTTTTTGTACGAATTTGAGCCGGCAATTAGTGAAAATTAGATTTTGAATAGTGGGAAAAGGCAATTTAAGTTAATTGCATTTAATTTGAGTGTTTAATTTATCATCAAGGCGCGCAGGATGTTTCAATGCGTAAACAAAGTTTGATTCGAGAGAAATTCACAACAGTGACAAAAAATTGGGATGGAGCCAAAACTAAATCCATCAAATTCCGTTGAAAAAACTGGAATTAAATTTTTTTGTGTATTGAAACTGGAGAAAGTTGGCAAAGAAAATTGTTTGATGTTACAAAGAAATTCGGAGTTGGAAAATCCACGACCGATTTCCCCATCAAAACTGTGGGATAAAAAACAGTAAATGTTCGAGTCCAGTCAAAGTGACAAAGAAAACGGAATGTGATGACGAAAAATGATCGAGTTGTAGTTTTAAAACTTGAATTCACAATGCGCATCGACTTTGGAGAGAATTCTGTCGGTTTTTTGACCAGAAAATCCCAAAACCAAAACTCGGATTTAATTTAATTTCCATCAAAACAATGAAACGATTGAAGAATTGGTGAAAGAACTGGAAAGTGAAAAGTGAAAAGTGAACCGCCGAGGCGAAAAAATGTCTCTCTCTGACAAGTCTGAAGAATTCCAGAGTTTGAACTTTTTCACATTTCAACTGGAAATTCATTCGACACAGCGGACAAAACAAAATCGAGAGAAAGTTATGAGAAACAAAGGAATCGGAATTTTCATGCCCGTCCATTTTTTACCTTTCCATTTTTTCATTTCCATTGAGAAGTGTGGAATTTCTCCAAATTGGACTTTGAACTTGTTCTTTTCGCCATTTCCAATTTCCAGCTCCGCCCGGCAACCCACCAACTTTTTTCATTGTCTTGAATCATTTTGAATTGAGGATTGAGGATTGAGAATTGTGACGGACGGGAACTTTTTATTGCCGACTTTCCATTCTCCATTTGACCAGAAAACTTTGTTCACACCCAAAACACGGACAGAGAAAAAAGAGTCGATGCATGAGAAACTTTTGAGGAATGGACAACACAAAATTCAAATCCCTTTCTTCACAACAGTGAATTGTGTCAATTTCAATTTGCCAAATTTCCTCCAGGCGCAAACCGCCAAATCAAATTCCAGCACTTTGAATTTCCTCCATGAAAATCCGCGCCCATCACCAAATTTCCTGAATGAAACAGAGAAAATTTTTCCAAATTCCCGTTTTTTTCTATGTTGTTTTGAATCCCATTGAAATCCCGTCAAGGATCGTGTGGAGTTTAAAGTGACGGAGAAAACGATGGGCGTTTGTGCTTTGTCCTTTGTTGTTTGTTTGTTTGTGGGCGGGGAAATGATGAGGAAATGGAAAATGATGAGGAAATTGGGCGGTGGACACGCCGGGAATTTACGGCTACAATTTGAAGAGGGAGACAAAAAAGGAAGTTTTGTGTTAAATTTTAAATCCAATGCGACCACACGCCAACGGTCATTCGCCGACTCTCCAAACAAAAGACGAGGAACACCAAATTAAGAGCGAGAGTTTCACTGGGAGTTGGAAATAACGGTCAAAGTTCTCTCAGCCTTTTACTTTTCCCCCATTTTCTCTGTCTCTCGCTTTCTCTTTCTCTGAACAGGCGAATCAAATGGCTCCATCGCAAGTCCAAGTTTTCCTGTCCTTTCCAGCTGACTTTCGCTCTCTTCGGGTTCACTTTCCCCGTTGTTGTTTTCAATGGCATCTTCAATGGACAAAAGATGAGTGAAAGTGAAAGTGAAAGTACTTTGGCGGTGGAGGAGGACAGAAAAATAAAGGCAAAAGCAAGTTTCGTTTCGTTTCGTTTCGTTTCAGAGTTCTTGCGAGGAGAAAGAGAAAGAGAAAAGTGAAAGTGGGGCTGAATTCCTTGTGGCTCATTCTCATTCTCATTCTCATTCTGCAGCACAACAATTATAATGAACTAAACTTTCTCTCTTTCCCTTTTCTTCATTTCGTCGACTCGCCACTGCCCAGCTCAATTTCATCTCTTTCATCCTTTCGCTTTCCCCATTTCCTTTTTTTTATATGCTTTGATGTCGGCCGGCAGAATGATTTGATTTGATTTGATTTGATTTGATTTGGATTGTAAATCGTCAACTGCAACTCCATTAAAAATTAAACCCACCGACTTTTGTCCCCGATTAAAGTACAAATCATTTGAAAGAGACGAACACAAAAATGAATATGGAAATTGGGGTTTTTGGATTAGAAAAATGGAATAATGCGAGTCGCATTCAAAATCAAATCCTCATTTGCTCAAATTCATCTCTGCACAGTTTTCCGCACAAACGAGACGATCCTTCAATTTCAATTTCAATTTCAGCTTGAGAATCCAAAGTCATCGCTCCATTTTGCAGTCTGCAATATTTAAAATCATGGTCGGATTTCCTGACAGTCAAAATAAATGAGGACGATTTAAAATTGATGAAGGGCTCCAAGAAAAATCCGAATTACCGAATCGATCTGACGTTGATTAAATTTTCGATGCTTCATCAACTCTGAGTTCAAATCCAACGAGATGAAAATGAAAAGTCTCTTTCGTTTCCATGCACAGTTTTTTTAACGGAACGTATCGAGAGATTTTGCCAGGATTTTTCCTCATCAACGTTTGATTTTGATTTTGATTTTGATTTTGATCCGTTCAAATGAGGATTAAATGTGGCAAATGTGGTCACAACTGTGAAATGTGAAGATTCTGCATCCAAACTGTTTCACTTTCTCTTTCTCCATTTGAGCCAACTGAAAACCCGGCGGATCCTCATTAAATTTCATCATCCTTTTTTTCAAATTTCATCTCTCTGCTTCACATTTAATCTTTCCTATCGTTTTCACTTCCGTTGTCTTTAAAATTGACAATTTGCGTGATGGAAACTTGAAGATTCTGAAGCTCTGTCGCTTCTTTATAATGATTATTCAATCCAAAAATCCAAAAATTGGGTGAAAAATCCAGCTGAAATCCTCAATTTCCCACAGCGAGAGGAAGAGAAAAGTGAAATCGAGTAGGTTTTGAATCTCTTGTGGAATTTCCTATGACGATTGACGATCACTTTCACTTTCATTTCATATCATTTCGTCTCCTCATTTTCATTTTCATTTTCCTTTTCCTTTGCCACATGGATTATCCTGTGTTTTCCTGTATTCCTTTTCCTTTGGTAGTTCATCGTTGGTCGGTTGTTGGTCGTTCCAGTGGCTGGAGAATCCACTCAAAATATGTCTGCACTTCAATTCCAATTCCAATTCCAACTCCAACTAACTCCAGCTCAGATGACTGACACTGAAATTGCTCTTAAATTCTCCGAGGAGGAACAAAACCAAACCAAACGGGCGCTCCTCAATTTACACTGCACACACACACTATTCACTATGGAAAGCGGGGATGAGATTTTGTAGTTGCAATTGAATCCAGTTCTCCAGTTCTCCATAGCTCTTTGAAACTCCCCGAGAAAAAACCGCAGTCACTTTCCCTCGTTTAAATTCGCACTCGGCTGCATAATTCATAATTCACAATTCACAATTCAAATTTGAGAGGAGTTGAGAATCAAGAGAGAATTGAAACCCCCCACAAAATTTCATCAATCTTCAAAGCTTCATTCTACACTTTGAATTCCCAGTTTGAGATTGAGTTTGTTAGGGAAAACCACAGTGTTCTCAGTTTTCAATTCTCAGTTCTCATTTCACCCCCTCCAAAAACCAAAACCACTATCAAAACCACCCAAAAAAAATTTCTCCCCCTTTCGCATGGTGAACAAAAGAAAACAGACAAAATGAAATTCCAAAATGAAAATGAAAACGAAGCTCCTCGCTCCCTAGTTAATTGTGGTAAAACATTTCTCAGCGGAAAAATCCAGTGGAAACACATGAAAACCATTCGTTTTTCGTTTTCGTTTTTTTGTCAAACGGTAATTTGAAGTGAAGGGAATATGAAAAAGATGGGGGAATGAAATGATTGGTGTTGTTTCTGGCTGAGCGTTAAGGAAATGAAATGAACAAACAAATGTTGTGGGTCTTTTGAATTTACAAAATACATTTACATGGGGAGGAGCTGAAGCTGAAGCTGAAGGTGAATGGATTTTAATTAGCCAGCCAGCTGTTTGGACAGTGGTAGCAGCGGTAGCGGTTTAGAAAAGTATCTGTAGAAACAGAAAGGAGGATTCTGAGGAGGATTTCAAGAGCAGCAGCAGCAGGAACAGCAAAGTCTTTTAATGGTTGGACGGAGAAACTGTTTTTGTTTGTTTGTGTGTTCGTGTTCGTGTTTTTGTGTTAGTGGAAGAAGAAGATGCGGGAGGAGATTAAATTCAACTTCATTTCCAATTTGGAAATCCGAAATCCGAGTCCTTTTCCACCGGGGAGAAGGATCTTCATGTACATTCTTATTACAGCCATCAATTCCATCTGCATCCTTTTCAACTTGCTCTCTCCCGCTCTCTCGCTTTCTTTCCAACTCTGTTGCTTTCTCTTTCTCAAACAAAGGAAAAGTGAGCGAAATGACGGGAAAAACTTTGATGATTGCCATCCAAATATTCGTACACAAAATAGGGGAGAAAACAGTGTACAAAAAATTAATTCCTCGTTGGAATTGTCCACTCTCCGAATTTCGAATTTTGAGAATCTTGAATTTTCCATTGCTTCTGCTAATTTTGAGGAATTTGTGTGTAGTTAATTCAAATTAAACCCACAATGCTCGGAACAAAACATTCGGGCAAAAATTGTCAAGCTTGAACGCCATTTGGAAGTTTAATTGCCATTGGCAATCAATCAATATACCAGCGGCAATTCAAATTCCAAATATTTTTTACATTTCAATAATATCTATGTGCATTGGACAGCATTTTCTCTCATCTAATTTAATTCCCCACGTTTGGTGAGTCACGTGACTCAGAGTTTTTCCAAAATTTGGATATACAAATCTTCACCATTTACAAAAGACAAACATCAATTTGAACATGAATTTTATTGTAAAAGTTTTGATTTTTGATGTACTCCATCTGTTTTCTCCATCTGTCAGTTAATTTTTTGAGTTTGCAGTTGTCAGAGTTTTTTCCTCAAAGGATCGTGAACCGCCGGGCGACGAGCGTCAATCAACTTTGAATGTAAAATATGTAAATGTAAATGAAAATGTAAAAACGGCTGTGAATTAATTACAGGTTTTTTTTTACGGATTTGTTTGATTAAAAAATTCACTCAAGACAGAAAAAAAAACCAATTTGATTTGAACTAAAAAAATTGCCCGGATCCCCGAATTTTCTCTCAACTCTGTGTGTGCGTGTGTGTGTGTGTTTGTGTGTGAAGGAAGCAGATGCGGAATAACGTACGTAATACACGTAAGAGAGTCTCTGATGAGTTTGTACGATGACTCGGATTAATTTGAAATTGGAGTTGAAGAGAGCGAGAGAGAGAGAGAGAGAAAGCATCCCTTTTCTCAGTCTCGGTTCCCGCATTGTTCTTGTTCAGAAAGAGAGAGAGAGAGAAAGAGGGATGACAGTTTGAGTTGACAGGTTGAGTTGCTTGAAACTGCAAACTGCTCCTCCGACTTGTAATTGTAACTGTAACTTTCTCTGTTACAATTTCCCCATGTCTTTCTTTCCCTCTAAGTCTTATCCTCATCCTCTCTCTCTCTCTCTCTCTCTCTCTCTCTGTACTTATGTATATGGCACAAGTTGATGGGGAAACAGAAACAGCCTGAAGACTCATCTCATCGGGGGGAACATCAAAATCTTTCTCTCTCTCTCTCGCTTTCACTGTCTTTCCACTTGTCATTCTTCATTTTCCTTTTCCTCCTTTTCCCTTTACGCTCGACAATCTACAGTCATTCAGAATGCAAGAATCCATACGCTCTATAGGTACAAAATATAATGTATAGAATGAACGCACCACACGCAACATGCCACATGATGCCATACGCGCCATAAGGCCACAAGTAAAGTAAAGCCCGTCATATAACATATATAATATAATATAATATGAAGAGTATTATACTTAATAATTCCCTCGAAAGTCTAAAGTTCTACAATTCTATACAGTACAGTTCTAGATTACAAAGTAGAAAGTACAAGGACAAGTCAAGAGACAAGTCTGTGGACAAACTTCAACTTGGACTTCCACTTCCAATTCCACTTTCACTTTCACTTGTAATAATTATTACAACTTTCCATCATCTTCATCTTCATGCACGCCGCACCGAACGAAACCGAACAGAGGAGGAAGATGAAGAACATTCTTTGTAGCCTTTCCTTTCCCTTCTCTTTTTCATTCTCATTTCCATTTTCATTTTCCCACCGTGAATCTCTATCTTCCAGTCTTCAAGTTTTTGAAGTTTAGACTCTATTTTCCTTTTCTATCCCCCCCCCCCCCGCCGTTCACTTGCATTCTCTCTCTCTTTCTTTCTCTCTCTCTGTTTTCTGTTGTCGTTTTGACTGATTTTCCTCCCATTTTCATTTTCATATTCATGTACATACGCAAAGAGAGAGAGAGGAAGAGAGAGGAAGAGGAAGAAAGAAAGTCTCAGAGTGAAAGTCCGAAACTTTCACTAAGACTTTACCTGTTGTTCTAACGTCAGTTTTGGGGGGAGAAAGGAGAAATAGACAGAGAGAGAAAGGGAAAGTTTGGCAATATAATTCACATTTGCATGATTACATTTGTCGGAGAGAAAGAGAGAGAGAAAGAGAGAGAGAGAGAGATGGGCTGTACAAGTGAAAACACAAAATTAAATTCTGAGGACGCTTTTCATTTTCATACATGTTGTTTGCCCATGTATTTACCCGTTTACGTTTAGGGAAAGGGAGGAAGACAGAGAGAGAAAGAGAGAGATTTAGAGCACATTGGCCATTCACTCCACGATTTGACACTTTCTTTATTATGAAAATCCTCAGTATCAGCAGCTGTATTTGTCTCTATGTAGTATATGGATATTGAGTATGGCTGAGAGCGAGAGAGAGAGAGAGAGAGAGAAAGGCGTAATCGTAAAGTAGGAATAGAATGAGAATGAAAATGAAAATGAAATACATTCGTTAGTCGTCTCGGTTGGTCGAGAATCCTCAATTCATAGAGAGAGGCAGAGAGAGAGAAAGAGAAGGAGAGACGGAGAGACAATGATGAATTTACATTGTTTACAACTGCACCGAGAAACGACAGAGAATTTTGTAGTCGTAATTGGGAAATCCACCGCCCACCCAGAAGAGTCAGAGCCAGAAGAGCATCAGAACCAGAACCAGAACCAGCTGAAATGCAAATTGAAAATTTGCTTCTCCTGTTGTTCTGATGTTCTTCCTTTTCCCACGCAATCTGTATTGTGAGAGTGAAAGTATTTTGTTCCCCCCGTTTGGATTTATGTTTCATTTAGAAAAGAGAAAAGGCGGGCGTCTTTATTATTCATGGAACTGGAGCTGGAACTGGAGCTGGAGCTGCTGGTTCTGGGGCTTTTTACATTTGAGTAAATTACAAAATATATACTGTACAAATATACATCATTCCTCTCTGTTGTTCTTTGGGTGAGAGCTTTTGTTGTTTTTGTTATGTGTATTTAGACAATATGCAATGTGGGAAAGGAGAAGAGACATTCAAATCCGGGGGACTCGAGAGATGCACACGTTTTTTGGAAAGAGTTGGTTGGAAAGGGTTTGTGAAATAGAATAATAATACGGGATACAGAATGACGACGACGACATGGAAAGAAAGAAAGAAAGGCGAGAGAAAGTGAGAGATAAAACGAGAGAAAGAGAGAGTATAAATTGTAAATGGGAATGTGTGTGTGCGTGTATGAAAAAAGACTTTGGATTGGATTTCATGAGGAATTTTCTGTACATATCGTATATTCTGACCACTTGACCATTCATTTGTGAATTCACACATTCCCCACAACCCAAAACCAAAACCAAAACCCTTCCAATTGTCATTTGCATTATTGTCCTCATTTCTCACGGATTATACATTTGTTTATTGCTTGTATTTGTATTAGTATTTGTATGAGTACGGAGATCCTTTGACGTATAGGAATAAATTTCTGGCTACATTGCTCAAGAAATGACTGTGTGGAAGCTGGAACTGACATTTGTTTTTGTTTTTTAGTATTTTGGTTTAGACTTTCCCTTCACATTTTGATGGAAATAAATTCCAGGCTGTGGAATGCAGTACAAATAGAAATAGAAATAGATTCAAACTGGAATTCCTCTGCCTTTTTTTTGCTGGATACAACGATACACTGAGACACGATGGAGAGAACTGGAGAACTGGAGAGATATTCATCTGGTGAATGTTCTGATTTACAACTTTTCCATGGCATCCCAGCATTTTCTCCCACAGCTACAGCTTTAGATTAGTATTCAATATATATATATATATACCTAAATCTAAACCTAAACCTAAACCGACACCGACTGTACGTGAGGACTGAGGACTCTGAAGAATATGGAAATTTTTTTATTGTTTGTCTTTCTCGTTTCCTTTTTCCTTTTTCCTTTTATGCTTACTCAGAACTCAATTTATGTACGTAGAAGACTTTTTGTACGAGCAACCCGCGCGCCTGAATAAATATATAAATGAAGAAACGTTTTTGTACTCCCAGCCGTTTCCCAGTTCCCACAGCTGAGCTTAATAATAATAATAATAATAATGTAAATATGGAAATATGTGGACGACAAACACCGCGGACATATTCTATTGCATTGTATTAACTTTAACTTTAACGTACGTTTCCTCGTGTGTAAAATAAAATTTAACATAATGCAATAATATTACATATATGGAAAAAACACGTTTCTCCAATTACATTTAGAATTTTGGCAGGAGGAAGGGAAAAAACCGGTGGGCAAAAGTTGGTCGACGACGACGACGACGACAGACAGACAGACATTTGATGGGTGGATTTTGAGTTGGGAATAATAAAAAAAAAAAGAGTTCCCGTTTTCTCCATTCCGCAAATTCGGTTTTTATTTTTTTTCATTCTTTGTGCAATCTTTCTCATTATATTTTCATTTTCCAATTTGGAAGCCCACTCGAGTTTGTTTTTAATTAATTCAGCTTGTCCAAATTTCCTCTCTCCTTTGTGTTTTTTTTCCTTCTCATTTATTTAAGAAGAATTCATGTCTGTGTTTTCACCGTTCTTTTTTGTTGCAAATTACCTTGAACTTTGAACAATCAAAAAAAAATTTGTAAGAGTTTGACACCGTTTGACTTTTCAATTTGCGTTCTAGGCGCCTAGGGAAGACTCTCAAATGAAATGACTTTCCCATCAGGGAAAAAATTGAATCAAAACTTGTGGGAAAACAAAAGTCAAAAGTCAAACATTTCGACTCCAAACTCCAAACACCAAATGCCAAAACTTCAAACGACAACTGTGGAGATTTACTTGCTGGTTGTAATTTTCCAGGCGGCATTTAATGCAAAAGTGAGTACACATTATTTTTCCATTACTCTTCAATTCTCAATTCTTTTTGCCTTTTCATTTTGGATGTCAAAATAATGGGATTGGAAGTTCCCTCTGATTTTTGTTTTTTCTTTGATCAATTTCATTAAAAAAATAAAAAACATAAAAAAAAAAATTAGCTGGAGTGAAGATTTGTCTACTTTGACAAATAATGCAATATGTATAATAATATATTACTTTTTTTCCCCTAGCCAACAACTTTGTATTCCTTTGACCAAAAAAATAGAGATCCTTCAAAATCCTTTCCCCCGTTTTGTTGTTGTTGTACTTTTTTCCACTTATGAAATTCAGGTCGCCTGTCGAGTCCACGTTTGCCACCAATTCGGATTCGAATTCGGATTCGGATTCGGATTGTGATTGCAAGTCCATGTTAGTTTAAGTTTATGTGTACCAATCAAACTATGTGTTTGTTAGTGTTTGTTTGTCCAAGTGGAGCAGTATTTTATACGATATTTTCACTAGAATCTAGAATCTAGATCCTAGATTCTAGAACTCCCGTCGAGTCCTTCAAAATTCCCACACCCACTTTCAATCCCAGCAGCTCCAACTCTCTCTCTCTCTTTCAAATGAAAGTGTCTGGTTTGGATTCTTTTTTTTTTGGATGCTGCTGCTACTGGAGAGACTCTGGAGAGGGATTTAATGTAAAAGTAGTGAATTTTTTTAGTCAAGTGGGAACTCTTTCTCTCTTTCTCTTCGTGTAAGAGTTGATGCTTCTGTGCTTCTGCTTCTGCTTCTGCTACTGCCGAGCACGCCAACTAAAAATCCCATGTACGTTTTGATTGCGTATACCTACGCTCGTACTCGCTCATACATATGGTATATATGTATGTACGTATATATATGCATTTATCATCTATCTATAGCCCCCATTCAACTTTCTTTTTTTTTTTAAAGCCTGTGTGCTGTCTGAATTCTGATATGAATGTGATCCCCAAAATTTACAGATCCATGTTTTTTATTCCTCTTCTTGTGGAATCTGTGAAAGAGGGAAAACCCTTTTCTCGTTCAGACTTTATAGACATCTCAAGTCCCATCACCCCGCCACCACCACTACCACAGTCAACATTACGCTTGTAACATTCGAGAAAAAGAAGAAGACGAAGAAGAAGAAGAAACACGGTACGGTGAAATATTTCAAAAATGTCCAGAGGTGACTTTCCTCTTGAAATTCCTGGAAATCCCAAGGGAAAGTGAGAGATTTCCCGCTTGGCTTTTTTTGTTTTTTTTCCCCTCTTACAAATATAGACTTTGAAATTCTATTCGGACTTTTTTAAAATTCCAAATTCTAAAATCCGAATTCCAAATTCCAAATTCGAAAATCCGTGAGAAATCTACTGATACATAAATAAAGGAATTCTCGTCGTCAGATTGGCCATATTTTGTTTACAATGTAAATGTAAATCTAAATGTACATGTTAGTCCAAGTCAACATTTTCCCTGTTATAGAATAGTGCAGGAAGACTGAATAGAAATATGGAGTGGCGTCCAAGTCAAGCATAATTTGAGTTATTGATTGTTTCAAAGTGACTGTGGGAAGTTGAAAGCTTCGTATGTATCTTATGTAGGTACAATTACAATAGTTGTCAATTGGATTTGCAATGGAAAAAGAACGTGGTTTCGTTTTTTGTAGGGGATCCTCAGAATGAAAACAAGAAGAAGAAGAAGAAGCTTTCTCTCTGTTTCTCTTTGGAATAATGTGGACTTAGTCGTTCGTCGTGTGTAGACTGGAAGGATGGAGGCTAATATTAAATATTTGATGAAGACTCAAGAAACTCTAGTGGAAGATCATGATGATGCAGATACTGATGATGATGATGATGATGATGACGACGAGTCGCTTCACAATTCACAATTCCAACTAAGTGGAGCTCGAGAGTGAGTTTTAGTGTAGAGAATTCTCATCTGAGTACTCGGAATTCTAAATTCCCAAAAACCCCGACCGGCGACTAGCCTCGAATCAGTTTTCATCCGAGTCAGACAGTCAATGTTACCATGTTAAACACACACACACACACACACACAGTCCTTATGCATATTTCATTGATGGTAGAACTGACGAACAAGAAAGAGAGAGATAGAGCGAGAGAGAGAGAGGCCGAGTCAACTCTGCTCCTTCATTTAAATTCTACAAGATTTAAACTCAGATTTAGAGTGTTATGGTTTGAGGAGTGGACTCAGATTTCCCCATTTCCACATTTTCTCTCTTTCACATTCATTTCAGTGAAATGTGAAATGCTATCACATTTCACCATCCAGACACAATTTGGTTTCTATGGTTTTTGTTTTTTGAGTTTTTGAGTTTTTGGATTCCCGAATTCCCGAATTCCCGAATTTCACGGACGGGGATTGAGGATGAGGATAATAATATTAATATTATGCAGCCGAGCAGAATGGAATGGAGCAGAGCGGAAGTTGAGAAAGTTCAGAGAGAGAGATATGTCATTCTTTCCATCATGAATCACAATCACAACCAGAAGCGCAAAAAATCGTCATGATATATCTTACATAAAATTAATTACATGTAATTTTAACAGCTGCAGTTGTATCGTAAATTCAGTGCATATCTTATTCGAATGTTGAAGAGATTCTACATGTACATTTTTAGGTGTACAATTGAAAACATCTATTGTCGATTGTACCAATGGTACAACTGCCCTCATTATGTTTTGATTTGAATTGAATTGCATTTGAATTTTTTGTGGTCCCTTATTGTGACCACAGTTCCGAATTGCATGTGACCAGAATAGAAAAAGCATTACAGGATTTGGGTAATGGAAAAGAGTTTTTTCATTTCTATATGATTTTCATGTGGGAATTTTACATGTGGTCACAATTTCGGATTTCTCTAATCAGTAATCACATTAAGGAATCTCGAATGTAGAATGTAAAGTAGTAAAGTAGGGAAATGGGCAAGTTCAGACACTTTTTGGAGAACCAAGTTGAAATTAAATTAATTTTAAACTCAATTAAAACGAGATCGATTATATAATCCGATTGACTTCAAAATTACATGAGAGAGACATTAAAAGTTGCTCTTTCATTTGCGTTAGCTTGTATGTCGATAATAATGATTTAAGTGTGTCAGAACGGCTCTGGTTGGTTTGGTCACAATTACGCATTCTCACCCGAGCATTATTATTATTATTCATTACGATTGCTTAGATATTGTCCTTGTGCACTTGAACCGTTCTCAACTTCATCGTTTTACCATGTTGCTTCAGTTCAACGCCGTTTAATGTTTTCCCCATCTACCTGCATACATTTGTGCACTGGCTAATGTGTGTTATTACTTGTCACATTTGACATTTCATCGCTCCTCTCACTCTTTTGTTTTGTTTTTGTCTTGTTCTTGCTCCTTCTTGCCGTCGGATGTGAATTGAGATTGAGCTAAGACAGTAAAAACCTAAAACCTAAAAACGAAGCCCAAATCCCAAATCGAAATAAAATGAATTTGAATTGAATAATACAACTGAAAGTGAATTATATTATCCGATCAAAGATATCGTATTTTGTTTTGATTTTTTCGACTCGAGTCAATCTGAATTTGGTTTTTGAATGTGCTCAAAAACAAAGCACAAAAACACGCTTTCTCTCTCTCTCTCTATTGGAATTGTATAAAACCAAAAAGGGAGGGTATAATAAAAATTGGGAATTAAATTGGGAACACAGTGAACAGCCTTCGAGCTCAATAATACAGATATTGTTGGACTTGGTCTGTGTGTGTTTTTGCCTTGCAAAAAAACACATTTCCCTGATGACTTGGCTGTTGGCTGTAGAGCTCAAAGTCCCTATAAAAATATCCTCTCCATCTCCAGTCCACACCACACGTGTAAAATCTCAAGAATATTTCGTTCTATCGTTGTGGTAGTAAATTTATTCCAAACAACTCAAAAAGGTATATCTGTACATATTGGAATTTTCTTCTTATCATAGTCTCAAGTCTAAACCACAGTCCACAGTCGACATTCGACATTTGGCATTTGGCATTCGACATTCTGCCGCATTCATTCATATTACATCCATACATTTTTTTTTTTTTTTTTTTGCATTCTCTCCACCGCCGCCGTTTCATTTTCTTCACAGAGAGAGAAAACCAAAAAAGATGAAGAAGAAAAAGACGACGGCAAAGAATGTCTTCAACTTCAACTTAAACTTGGACATGGATAACCATAATAAAAATATTGCAGAATTTCACGATTCACAACTCCGACTGGAGTCGTCATGGTAGAGGGGGAAAAAAGGGAAACGATGGAAGACATCTCTATATTATTATTATCTATGACTAAACATATATCCGTATATGTATTTAGATTCGTACATATATGTATAGGAAATATATGAATGGAATATACATTTTTATTTGTACTTGTAATATGCCATTGCTGATGGAATTCAAATTCTTGTTCAAATTCGAATTCGAATTCGAATTCGAATATGAATTTGAATCCAAATCATCCAAATCGGAATTCGAATTCGAATATGAATTTGAATCCAAATCATCCAAATCGGAATTCGAATTTGGTTGAATGGAGCTGACTCTACAATTCCTCTACATTCTCTATTCTGCATGACATGACGATGGCGATGGGGATGGCGATGATATATAAAATATTTCGTGTGTGTGGAGTGTGGAGCCACATCTTTATTATACACAGAATAATAATATGTCTGAGAGTTCTGCAGGGGTTTTTTTTTCTCTTTGCTCGTTCCATTTCCATTCCCATTCTTCAATCCACATCCACTCCGTTTTCAGAGAGAGAGAGATAGAGGGGGAAAGAGAGAGCGAGGGAAAACGAGAAAGCCATTCATCATTTCCTAGAAATATCGTAGAAAGAATGAAGAAATATACAGGGAGAGCGAAAAAAAAGAGAGAGAAAATGGAGAAAGAGAGAGAGAGAGAAGAGAATCTCATGTGAAATTCCGACAACCAAATCCAAATTCCGTGAAGGTAAGAGACCTCAAACTCAAATTCAAAGATATATGGTTTGGTTTTGTGTGGTTTGGTTTTGGTGTGGTGTGTCTGTCGTTATTTCGTAGGATGTAGTATGTATAGTTCAGGACATGTGGAGCAATGTGATCCTGATCCTGATCATGAAGAAAAGGAAATGATAGTTGGCGAGGAGCGAACTTTCTCCTTGTAGATTGTATAGATTGTATAGAATTGTAGAAGGCTTAATAAATTAATGGTGACCCCACTCTCAGACCACAGACCACACAGATTCATAACAATTTGCAAATATACCTAGTACATACGATATGTACTGTCATGGACATGGACATGGACTCTCTTTCTGCCCTGCTGCTGTGCT
Organism: Gisinianus flammeolus; assembly: GCA_034699125.1. NCBI lineage: Eukaryota > Metazoa > Arthropoda > Collembola > Symphypleona > Katiannidae > Gisinianus > Gisinianus flammeolus. The sequence goes on along the minus strand of JAIUND010003143.1, from coordinate 1,548 downwards.
GTGCTGTGCTCTGTTGAATTGTAATTTATTTACTACTCGACATGTCAAGGTTCAAATCCTTTGTGTGGATTTTAACTTGAAGTTGAACATCACTCATTTTTTTTTTGCCTATATGAGTATATTCATCAAACAATGGTCTTTCACTTTCATTTTCATTTTCATCCTATCTTAGAATTTCTAATTTCTATGTTTTAATTGTAATTGTCATTGTCATTGCATGACGTCAAAAATGCAGAGAGAGAGAAAGGAAATGGTAGAAATGGTAGAAATGGTACAAAGGAAATGGTACAAATTTGGTATTTGATGTTCCACTTTGACGCCACTCAGCTTTCTTTCCCAGTGGGAAAACTTGAAAGATTTGAAGAGTCAGAGTCAGAGCTCAAAAGTGAAAATGGTAACGGTGCGACGGAGAAGTCAAGAGTCAAAAAAGGGGAAAAGCGTTGGCCTGAACGAACCGGAAAACAAGTTTTTTTTCTTTGTGTAAATGCGATATGTATGTGCATGCATGGTGTGAGGTGAGATGTGATGGGATTCATTTTGATTTTGATTTTCATGTTCATACCTGTTGTTGATAGTCCATGTCATCGCATAGTTCAGGTCGATTCCGGGACTCCAAGACATTGCCATAATGATTCCTCATCTCCTCGCTACTACTCCACTTCTTTAGTATATTACACAGATATAATAATAATACCATTTAACCATTTAACAATCTACGATTCAATCTACGGAAGAAGTCCAGCAGCCCAGTCACATCCACATTCGCATTTTTCCTTTACATATCCCACATTATTATTATTATTATTATTATTATTATTAATTGCTATATATATATTATTACTATTATTATTAGTATTATTTCTTGCTCAAATCACACGAATCACAAATAAATATTATGTTATATATATTCTTTTTTTTATCTGGATTTCTTTTTAAGCACCAACACTTGAACTTTCCGACATTTTCATTTCCCAAACTTCTTTTCCTATTCTTTGTTTGTATTCTTCGTTTTATTTTTATTTAGGTATTTATTTTTTGTGTGTTCATTTGGAGCACCAAAATGTGGGGATTTAATTTTTAATATGTACACTTTTGTGGTGGTGTGATGGTTTTGACAAACCGGAAATATAATTGAATAGTTGTAGATTTAGAACTTGTAGACTTGTAGAACGTCAAGATATGCAGAGAGAGAATTTTTTGGGTAATTCAACGAGGATGTTTTTTGTATTATATTTAGTGAAAAACAACAAACATTTGATTTTTTTTTTTTTTTTTGATCAGTCCAGCTGACGATTTGATTGGATTGATTGGAATTGAAAATATATCAACCATTTCGCTCTGTAGGAAATTTTTGAAACGCCGCTGCTCTCTCAACAACTTATGTTTTTCCACAGAAAATGAAGAAGGGGATTTTTTTTCTTTCTGACGATTTCACAAAAACAGGCTGGGTTTTGAAATTGAAATTGAAATGGAAATTCTAAATTTTTTTTTTGGGGGGGGGGGGGGAATGAGTTGAATGACCATTGAAATTGGGCTTTTTTAAGTTTA
>JAIUND010003142.1:0-17480 GCA_034699125.1 Gisinianus flammeolus | reverse complement strand
ACAATTCTTCTTTTTTAACGGCGCGAATGTCAAAGTTCTTCTTTTTTAACGGCGCCATTGTCACAATTCTTCTTTTTTAACGGCGCGAATGTCAAAGTTCTTCTTTTTTAACGGCGCCATTGTCACAATTCTTCTTTTTAACGGCGCGAATGTCAAAGTTCTTCTTTTTTAACGGCGCCATTGTCACAATTCTTCTTTATTAACGGCGTGATTGTCAAAGTTTTTCTTTTTTAACGGCGCCATTGTCACAATTCTTCTTTTCTAACGGCGCGACTGTCAAAATCCTCCTTTTTTACGGCGCGACTGACAAAATTCTTCTTTTTTAACGGCGCCATTGTCACAATTCTTTTTTAACGGCGTGACTGTCAAAATCCTACTTTTTTAACGGCGCGACTGTCAAAATTCTCCTTTTTTAACTGCACGACTGTCAAAATTCTGCTTTTTTAACGGCGCGAATGTCAAAATTCTTCTTTTTTGACGGCGCGACTCTCAAAATTCTTTTTTAACGGCGCGACTCTCAAAATTCTTCTTTTTCAACGGCACGACTATGAAAATTCTTTTTTAACGACAATTTGATCATTTGTGAGGAATTGCTACATCTACAATTAAATTTAATAAAGATTTCAAACATGTTTACATCTCAAAACAAAAACCTTTAGATGCACAAACAAATCATGTATATTTGGCTGCTGAGCACCTTTTAATGATTCTGAGGATAATAGCTTGTCATATATAATCATTTGGCCCCTAAATGAGCATACGCACGTTAGGATATACGACGGGGGCACGTGAATTCACCTGATGGGGCCAAATGATTATAGTACGATTCAGAAATAAATGGACTGTATATAAATATTTACTCGTATGTCGAATCGAATCCTTTCTTTGAATCTGAAGTAGATTCAAAGCTAATGTGCGAATGAACGTCTTCACTCTTAGAAAAACGGAATCCTAGTTGTGCACTTTGTCTGTAATCCTAAAGCCAGAAAATCGGATCTACAACCAGTACCTTTACATGCATGCACCATCCATAATCCCTTGGATTCCTGTGTTCAGGAATCCTAATGATTCCATTACAGGAATCCCGCGGATGTGGTACTTATTTTGAATCTACAGCATTTCGTTCATACTTGATCCCAAGGATGCGCTATTCTAAATTGGTATGATTTCCTTTACTTGATGCTAAGGATGCGCAACTCTAAATTGACATGATTTCCTTTACTTGATGCTAAGGTGAATGATTTGTATAGTTTTCCTGCTGTATGCTTTTCCACATCATTGCTGAAATGTAAATGTGTTTGTTCGTGAGTATTTTGACTTATAGTGCCAATTGCAAATTGCAATACGACAGATATGAAAAGATGGAAGACGAAAATGGCGAGAACGGAAAGTCTCACAGAATCGGCGGAAAGCGAGCGGCCGGAAAATGAGTGGAATTCTCTCAAAATGTATGGATTTGCATATGTAAGGATTTGACCTTTTTCGGACTTTTTCCATATACGAATTCAGCCGATTTTTGGGAGACCAAAGCATAAATATGCGTCTAGGAGAATATTTATACAGAGATAGATTTTAGGCAGTAAAAACAGACAGGGATCGACGTCACAAGGGAATTCAATTTCAAACATTCCTCCGTGACGTTGGGCGTGTGTTTCCAGGATTCAACAAACAATGAGATTGAAATTCAAATATACTTTATATTTGTGTACTTATATTTATAATCATATTTATATTATATTTATACTTTAAATAAATAAGCATAAACTATATTAACTAGCATGTTAGTTGAAATTAATTGGGATACTCGAGTTGTGGAGTGTGATGGATGAGCATTGGAAGAGGGAACATATAGGAAAGGGATTGGAAAGTTGTCCCATGGGGGAACATAGGGAAGGGATTGGGCAAGGGATTGGAAAGTTGTACAACATTGTTTCATGAGGCCCCATGAGGGAACATAGCCATTTAACCTATGAGGGAACATAGGCTCGCCCTGGTTTAATTCGACCACTATATCGGTAAACACTTATTCTTATTGTTAGCGTTAGCGTATTACACACACTATACACACCCTACCCTGTATGCATATTTGGGTTATTTCCACGTTACTCCAAATCCACAGCACAAAAGACTAATATACACAATACACATGCACGCAAATCTGAATTTCATTAAGGCTTTTTTTCTATTTTGATGTATAGATATTTTCCATTATTGCGACAATACTAATTCATTAAGAATATATACTTCTGCATTAATGTACAAACGAATCAAATGGTTGTAAAGGCAATGACCAAATCGACTGAATAAAAACATATCTATCTATTTTCCATTATTCTGACGAAGACAAAAGACACATACATTTGGAATTTCTGCATGTGCGGCCAAATCGAAAATCGAAACTTTAAAATATATATCCTGTGGAGTCTGTGGTACAGGGATGGTCATTTCCCGTCCAAAATTCATTTAATTAGGACTGATGGGAATAATGGGGAAAATCCCCAAACTCAATTCATGTTGCTTTTTGGGAAACCACACAATGGAAATGTTCAGCTCTTTTCGTTCAATTTGAATAGTTTACTTCACAAAACATGTGGTAAAATTCATATTTTGTTTCATTGCATTGAATTCAATTGTTTGCATATTTTCTCTTGGTTTTTGTGCAAAATAGCACCAAAAAAAGCCCTCGTTTTTGTTTTTCTCATTTGTCCCGGCGGGAAAAATGATTATTTTAGGTGCCATTAAGTTGGAAAAACCACTGGGATTTTCCCATGCCAACCCTGTGTTTGGTGTGTGACAAACTCGTCGCAGTTTAACATATATTTGATTATGGGAAATTCCACCGCGGGATGAGTTTTGATATTGATTTAAAGGTCACCGAATTCATCCATATTTATGTAAGCAGATTTCTGCTGTTTTCTACGTTTCCACCTGCGATACATGTATTTATTTGCAAAATATTTTTTTTCACTTGAACGGTGTGGTTGTGTGGTTGGCGATCTAGAGAAAGGAGAAAGACAATTTGGCGCATTAAAATCCAAATCAAAACCGCAATTTAACGACTATTTAAAGTTTTGAGTTTGACAACTGACAATTAAGGCGTTTCGCGTATATAAGAAAACAAAATGTATATAGGTATATATTAGGGAGCGAAGCTCCCCTTATTCTATTGGGTTGTCTGTCCGTCCGTCCGTCCGTCCTTTTCACGATAACTCTCGAAAGAAATGACCGATTCCCATGCGGTCCTTTTCATTGTCATTGTTACAGTCAGGTACCTATTGATTTTGGTGACCCTGGGGTCACCGGGGGCCGAGATACCCGCATTTGACACCCTGGCTTAGGGGTTAAGTTTGTTAACTTCTAGGGTGAGGTCCTAGGTTTAGGTTCAAATCCCAGTAAGGGCAAAGCGATTTTCACAATTTGTTTTACTTTTTCGGGGTACAAAATTATGGATAATCATATTGTGTGATTTAAATATCCGAAAAAACCGAATTCGGAGTTTACCCGGGTATCAAAGGGATTTCCGAGAAAAAACAACGGGATGGAAGGAAAGTGATTGCAGCAGTGAAATGGGGCGCAATCACGACTGACGTTTTAATGTGCAGACAACCAGCAGACCGACACTTAAAGTTTTAAAGAGAGGCTTCGCTCCCTTTTGAGGTACTCCTGTACCAATGTTTATTTTATATGCATAAGTATTCTGACTAGAAATGTCCGAGACTCGCGAATTTAAATTCAACAGCATTTAGCACATGCACACACACACACACACTATCATAACGATTGAGGTATTTTGAAATTCGGACTGTGGAACTGCGGATTCCCTCCCGTTGGGAATATTAACCTGTCAACTGTCAACTTTCCCCTTTCCAGTTGACAATTGACAGTTTTCCTTACACACACACACCGCAATTATACGAGAATCACGCGCGCGGCGAACATTAAATTTCCGCTCTCTCCTCTTATATATATAAAAATATATATGCTTATTCCAACTTATTCTCTTAAGTTTTAGTTTGGATTTCGCATTGCAAGCACAGAGGACACAAAGACAAAAATAATAAAACCGATTTTTCTTGAATCTGTACATATCCGAATCAAATTTGATTGATTTATCTTCATAAAAACTGCTTCAAGATGCTGACAAAATTGGATTTGAAATGGAATTACGTTGCTTTTTCCTTGGCATCCAAGCTCCAATTGTATCCCGTCCATTTTGATCCGTTGACGGGGCAAATGGACGCCTCAAACTCAACATCAAAATCATCAGTACCGTCAATATTGTCAAAATTGAAAGTGGAATGGCTCTTCAAATTTTGGCAGTGTCTACTGATTTCCCAGTTGGGATTCGTCATCGTCCGGACGATTCAGTACGCCTTTTTCTCTTCAGATTCGGATTGGGATTTCATTCCGATGACGCTCAGCATCTGTGTGGCTTTCCTCGCCGGGATTTTGGCCACTCATTTCCTTTTCCAAACGGAGCTTCAACTCAATGCCAAAGTCTACAATGAAATCCTCAAAATCCGCGGTATTTAATCCTGTCTTAATTTTATACGTACTAAATTTTGTTAAATTCTATATATTATTATGTATGCATATATATTATTGATATAATGGATTTCCTCCTCGGATTTTGTGTGCAGATGAAATGGAGCTGACAATGTCGAGTTCAGGGGGAAAACGAGGGAGGAAAACCCAGACGGAGTTTATCATTTGCTATTTTTCGTTTGGGCTGTATGCCATGTTGATCACGTACCCGGTTCTGTATCTCATCAATCCGAACATCCCGATTTCCTTAATGTCCGTCATCCCACCCGAATGGAGGACTTTCCACAGTGTCCCTTTCTATTTGTGCCTGACCATTGAGTCCACTCTTCTCCTCATCCTTCTCATCTGGGGGCATTACGGGATTTTCTTGATGCTGTCCTTCATCATGACTTCTCGCGAATCGACTCAAATGACCATCCATCAAATCCTTCAACAAAGGTAAATAAATGTAATTCCAAAAAAATGTACATCACGCAACAATTACTTGTACTATAATTAATTAGTACTTACACTGTTTTTGTCTGCTGTTCGCTGATGGCTGTTCGTAATTTGTAGAGGATCGTCGGAGGTGACAAGAGAATTTTTAGGGATATTGCGGGAACTTCAACTTTTCCTCATGTTCTTCAATTTGTCATTCAAGAACGCTCTTTGGATTTTCAAGCTCACCTGTTTGCAACTGAGTATTTTGGGAGGATTCTCCTGCTTCCGGTTGTTGCGGGTCAATCCCTTAATGTCCGTCGTCTATGGGCTCATCAGTGTCAACTGCGTCATAGGCTACATCGTCACGTTTCAATTGGCGTACAAAGTGACCGAGAAATCCGGAGAGCTCCTCCACATAATCAAAATCCCTCATGCAAATGGGAATAATGGAAATGGAAATGTTGTTGGACTCCTCAAATGGACCAATCAAGATCGAATCCGAGGAAAATATAGGGAAATGATTGTGAGGTCCATTCGGCCCATGGCCATTTTCGTGGGGAGTCTTCACACGGTGGAGCGCGAGTCTGTCCCCATTTTTGTGGATTTCGTCGTCCAGCAAATCATTGCCCTTCTTCTTGAATTTTAATGGATCAAAAATTCAGAATGTGTGGGGAGGAAAACAACGACTTTTCAAGTCCACAATCCCAAAAATGACATGGAAATCGTACCAAATATATATATAGTGCAAATAAAAATGTGAATAGTGTGAATGCACACACACACACACACACACACACACACACATGTACCGTAAAACTTGAATTGAAGGCCTAGACTAGTGCCTACAATTCTTGAAATTGTCCAAATACCAAGGATAACTCGATAGCATTACGGTAAATATTAGTTTAGGTTAAATCTAGGTCAAATTTTGTCTTTTAGGTCAAAGTTAGGCCAAAACTTGTATTTTAGGTCACAGTTTTGAGTCAAAATATTTATTCTAGGCCAATTTTTGGTCAGAATATATAATTTAGGTTACATCTAGGTCAATTTATAAATTTCAGGTCAAATTCAATTCAAAATATTTATTTTTGTCCAAGTTAGGTGAATTTTGGGTCAAATTTAGGCCAAACTAATAAGTTAGGTCAGCTTAGGTCAAAATTAAGACAGTTTTGACTTTAGCTATAGCTATACATAGATTTTGAATTTTTTTAAAAAAAGTCTTTTGGGGGGGTCAAGCCTCAGAGGACGTGGTGAGGACGTAGGGGAGTCGAGCTCCTGAGGACGTGAACGGACCAAGGGGGGTAGGGGGTCATGTCTCTGAGGACGTGGGCGGATTGGTCGAAAATCGGCCAAAAACTGCGGAATCCTTTTCTGAACGGCCCTTAAACTGCTATCGAACCTGAAAATTTAAAGTGTTTTCGATGAGCGCAAGAATTTTAAATGAATTAATTGACATGAATTAGTAATTTGCGTAGCATACAATTAGAGACTATTTAAGTACGAGTCCGGAGTTCGAATCCCACCAGGACCATAACTTTATTTACATAAATTGTATGTTTTGGGGGTTAAAAAATCAGGAGAGTCGCAGTCTGAAGTCAAAATATTAAATTTTTTTTTTAAAACGTTTAAAGATGAAAATAGACTTGAAATTTACGATGTTCATATAGGCACAAAAATCTGATGCTTAGAATTGGATGATAATATACTTTAAGTTGTGGAAGTCTGAATTTAAAATCACTGTCATCACTAAAATCGGTCAGGGAAGGAAGTGCGTGACAATGCTTCCTCCCATACTTCCTCCCAATGCTTCCTCCCATGCTTCCTCCCGGGGAAACTCCCATTTCCATAGCTGTGTTGCCACCATGTCCAAGTTTTAATTAATTGTAACTACATTTTGCATGAATAAAGTATATTCAAACGATTACAGACTCTGAGAAGGAAATTCAGTGACTTTTATCCCGTCATTATACTTTGATTATGCAAAATGTAGTTAAAATTAATTAAAACTTGGACATGGTGGCAACACCGCTATGGAAATGGGAGTTTCTCCGGGAGGAAGCATGGGAGGAAGTATTGGGAGGAAGTATGGGAGGAAGCATTGTCACGCACTTCCTTACCCTGACCCTAAAATCACACTGCACACCTATAAGCTTATACGTATAGTTACGTACCTCATGTTAATATTGTTACCTATTTTTATACCCCATTTACGTTTGTTGTATCTGAAAATGTATTTAAATATTATTCGGTTATGTCTTGATTGATGTATTTGACTTCATTAATGTGCTAAGTGACAGTTATACGATTACATAAGTAAATGTACTAAGATCTGCAAATGAGTCTTATTTTACCCGCCCGAACACGGCCTTTAAACACTAATGACTATAACACTTTTTAAATTTTGCATAAAAAAAATAATATTTAGGCAATCAAGATATAATTAGTGTCCGAATTAAAGAGCGTGGAATGAGACTTCATTTCATAAAAAGAATTCCAAGAGGATGAGATTTACACAGTTGTCACGGTTATTCACAGTTTCTCTTCACATTTCTGGCGGACCAAAAACTGCTCCCGTTTTTGTTAATAGAATTTTAGGATATCTTCTTCCTTCGTACTCCCGCTTGCCTCCCCTCACCACAAGACACGCCAACTACTGCCTTCATTTTGTCGGGGACGACCATCGCCTCCACCTGGTGGCCTTTCACTGCCACCATTTCCAGGCCCACTCCTATCTTCAGGAGGCCCACGGTGCGATCCGCGTGGTGCATCATCACAGCTTACGCTAAGGAAGCCTATTATATATACATGTAATTAGTTCTATATCCAAACTTGAAGGTCCTCCAACAAGTGAATGTATATACACTCTGATTTCCTAACTTATTGGCTGAACTTGCACCAGTTGTACCATAAGCCGGCTTACATGCAGTTGAAGCCCACAGATATATCCCGAAAATCCCTTCGGGCGATAGTGATTAGATCCCCTCAACAGTTGACTGAATTTTTGATTCACAGGTGCTGTGCTAATTAAACGTAGAAACGATTGAAGTCCTTCAACAGTTAAACTCGTCAATAATGAGAAGTTCTTCGGTGTTGAAAGTGTTCGCTTCCTCCAGCCTCAAAGGGCCTTTGGGTTTCCCGATATCCATATCCTTTCTTGCCGCAACTTTTCTTGGTACAATACCAACAAAAAGAAGTTTTGGGGGATTAATGTCGTTTATAGGGTTGCTTCAATGTGCCCATGATTGGGAAACCGTATCTGTAGAAAAACCTCTGTAGCAGTATCATAGTTATCACTCATAGCAGATACCATATTTGAACAAATAGGCAACATGGCATCAAGAACAGCTACAGAACGCCTTAAAATCTCAGCGGCTATAGAAGATTCTCAGTAACAATATATAGCCTAAAGCGCCAAGTCACGCAAAGGAATCTCAGCCATTTTGTTCAGCTCAATTAAATTCTGGTTGATACGGACGAAATATATATAGGACAACCTAAGTGGGAAAAAACTGACTGAATATGTACTAAATATGTATTGAATATGTAGATGAAAATGTGCAGACATATTTTAACTTTGTAATAGTTTAATGTAGTCTATTATGCACATTACAATGACTGTCAATATATTGCATGAGAAAAAATAAAAAAAAGAACACTGCACATCTATAAGTATACACGTATTTACGTACCTCATTTATATGTTGTTACTTATTTTTATACCCCATTTATACGCTTGTTGTATCCGAACATGTATTTAAATATGTTTTGAGTATATATAAAAAAGTACAATGAAAAGCATATGAAGTTGTGGATGGAATAACGGGTCGAATACTACTATGTATCTAGTTTAAAAGATATTTGAGTTTTCCGTTTTTCGTTACGAGCGTGAATGAATCATTCTCCGTTGCAACGCACGCTTGTTTCCCTAAACATTCGCTAAACATTACAACGCATTCGTCGAATTTTTATAGGCTAAAAGGCGCAAATGAAAGTTTAGAGAATGTTTAGTAAACGCGTTGCTTTCGAGAGTGTTAATTACGTTTTAATTATAGTTTTTCACGTGCACAAAACGTGTCGCATTTTCCCCGTGCAAAAATCCCTTAATTTATCCACATTTGTGACAGTTGACAACTGACAGCTGAGTTTGATGGATTATATTCAAATTTCCTGTGGGAATTAATTTACTGGGAGTCAGATGAGCCGATTTATTGGATGGATTGAGTGTTTTACTGTGACTTTATTGTTGTGGTTGTGTTGGTTGTGCTTTTGATGAGGTCGCACTTGAACGGATTCAGATTCAGAGTCTGTTTGAGTTTCCACTGATTTTGATTATATCATTCTCATGTTGTTTTATCTATATGCGATTGAAATTACATCATTTTAATTAAATTTTCATTTCCATATCAATTTGCCATCACCCGACTTTTCAAATCCTACACAGGCTGAAAGTCGTAGGATTTTCTTGTTCATTTTACATTACAATAATTTTATAAGTTTGAACAAACCGTCCGAAAAACTCGGATTTCCCCATCACACATATAAATAGGAAGATGAAAAGCATTGGGAATTTGGTTCGTCTGGTGTTTCTGCTCGTTTCTGTAATATTCTGCTGCAATTTCACACCCGCCAAAGGTTCAATTCATTTTAAAATAATATCCCAATGAGATATTCAGTGTCAAAGAAAAGAGAAATGGAAATGCTGGAATTCTAGATTTGATAGCGGAAATAGTAATTCACATGATTTTTATTTGATTGCAGGCGAGTCCGCCGTTTCCTCGTCATGTGGCGGGATTCTGGAGGGAAACGCCGGAACGTTCCAGTTTGAATTTGAACAGGATCTTCTAGCGGGAGATTCCACAACCACCACGTGCGTCTGGCAGATTAAATTGGTGTCGCGGAGGCGGATTTTATTCGAACTGGATCTGCTGGGGGCGGAGTCAACACTAAATCTCTACGCGCAGGTCACGCCCACCGACGTTTACCCGAAACCAATCACGTGAGCTCCTTTCAAAAACCATACAAATTCCTCCTTGCAAATACAGGTCATTTTTCTAATTGGTCGTTTCTGATTTCTGATTTCCCGCGCGTTTTTATTCAAATATGTGTATACTTTTAGGCTGAACAGTTCGGACGTTAATTTGATCGTGGAGTAGGACGGCTCGACGCTGCTCGTGATTCTGAGTGGCCGGAAGAGTCCGCTCGGATTCCGCTGGGCGTCCGAAATCCCCGCTGACACTTCCTCCGGGGTCATCACGGCCAATTTCGTGGAAGCGGGAGGTCAAAAGGGGCGGGTCATTTGGACGGAGAATGAACCCACAGAAAGATCCTCACTGATTTTGAATTCTGGCGGGGAAGAAAGGACACTCAGTGTGGACGTGGAGACCAATTTTGAGGTCTGTTTCCTGCCAAATCCCTGTGACTGCTCGTTTCTCGGCTTGTTTCAAATCTTACCGGGTGGAATTCTTCAAGAGGTTGCAAGGTAGAGCGGGAAACTCGAATAATTAATTAGTTTTCAAATATTTTGGTCTTTGTCGTATCCGCAGACTAATGTGCCTTAAATATTTTTTTTTTCCATAGGATTTGTTGACGTCCCGGCTCTTTTAGCTTTTCAAAGTTGGCGCCCAAACTGGTCGCGTTTATTCAAATCAACTCGACATCAACATTAAATGGAGCTGAAGGGAAATCCGTGGCCAACTCGGTTCAAATCTCGTGGACTGTCAGCAGTGAAGACGAAGGAGTGACGAGGACAACTATTTCCTCCACTTCCGGAACGGAAGAACCGCCAGGCGGTAACGAAATGCTTTAATAATTTGTAAAAAACTGCCGACTTATATGGATTTTTTTGTTGTTGTTTTATTGCAGCCCTCTTGTGTCCGGACAATTCAACAATCGCGCCCTGCATCTGCATATTCCAGTCCAACAATAAAGAGCCCACCGTGATCTGTGATGGACCGGAAGTGACGCAGAGCTCAATCGACAATGTTTTTGGGAAACTCCGCTCCGTCAATCAACTGACGACCAATCAGACGCTCTCCCTTTATCGGTTCCAAATGGACAGTTTGCCACTGACGATTGTGGACTTGACGCCGTTCATCCACCTCAAATCCAACTACTTGCGCATGCAGAATATCGATGGACTGATGGGGTTTGATGGGCCGTCATTGGACACGACCGGAGGCCTCATCAACATCCAATATCTTTACTTGTATTCTAACAAGCTGACGGATGCGGGTCTCGGTTCGGTTCTGAAATACTTTAATTCCACCACACTCAATGATTTAAATTTGTCTGGTAATCAACTGGCTGGAACCGGAAATGGTGGTCACGAGGAATTCCTTCCCGGTCTGTCCGCATTCACCAACCTCCGGACATTCTCCTTGGCCAGTAATCGGATTCGGATTTTGGGTGGTGGACAATTTCAAAACAACAACAAACTCAATTACTTGTACTTGAACAGTAATAAGATTGAAGAAGTTGGCGTGGACGCTTTTTCATTTGATGAGGCGCCAGCGGGCTGGCAGAATTTGACTCTTCGAATTGATTTGTATAACAATTGAGGTTTGAATGAGAGCAATTTCCATGCGGATTCCGGTTTGGACAAAGTCGGAAGGCCCATCCAGTTGGAGTTGATCAATTGTCAGTTTGCATCGTTGCCGAAGATGACTTTTGAGCCGATCCTCGATGCCCATTCAATCACTAAAATTAATTTGATTGTGAATCCGCTGGTGTGTGACAAGCGAGTTGGATGGTTCAAACAGCGACGGGTGGATTTTGAGTCCCGGGTTTTGAATGCATATTGTGTGAATGACCCAGGTCAGACCGTTTTCAATTCCACTCTCGTCCCACCACCCCCCATTTCATCGTGACTTTAATCTCTCCCGCCACCACCAATTCAAATCATGACCTTTTTTTTGTCTTTTGTCTTTTTGCCATTGTCATTCTCTAATTCTGAAATAAATTCATGACTTACAAAAATGAATATGTGCTTTAAATTGGGAATTTTCAAATTTAATAAGGCAGCGAACTTAAAAGGACAAAAGTTGGTTAGGTTATACCATAAAAATTTATCGTATATGAAGTTGTGCATAGAAAAACGGGTCGAATACGACTATCTAAGTAGATTAAAAGATATTTGAGTTTTCCTTTTTGGCCGCTTTGGCGCCAAGGCGTTTCTTGATGATTTTGTAATTCAAAAACCACAAGAAAGAAATCGTCATATATTTTGTTTAAACTAAAGTTTGTAAATTAATTAAAAATATTTACAATTTTTTTACGAATTGCTAACTGTTTGCATAAAATAGCCCACATGTGTTTGTTTACATATTAATATGCGAAAAAGTGAAAAGTCGTATTCGACCTGTTCTTCTATTCGCAACTTCATATATGTATTTATTGTATGGACTTTTGGTTGCATGTGTGATGTGTGGAATATAATAGGGATTTTTGAGTTGAAGATTTTTAGTCGTCGTCGTCGCAATGGTCATCCTTACAGCAAATTCCCGGGTCGCATTCATAATTACTTGCACATGTACTCCAGGACTCTGCCTCCTCCTTTTTATTATTATTATTATTATTCCTTCCGTTTGTTTTGCCTTGTCTAGTAACTTTAGCTTGAGGAGCTGTTGGAATCGGAACCGGAACCGGAATAACTGGAGTTGACGTTGAGGTTGGAGCTGATGGAACAGCATGAAAATCCGCCGAGAGACTCCACAACTGAACGTTACGATCATCACATGTAAAAAATCCCGTCTCATTGATATTACAACAGAGACCGGGTTTGCAGCCATTATTCCCCCCACACATGTCCCCTCTTTCTCCCCCCACCCATCCTTTCTCACCTTCCCCCCGAACACTCCAACCCCCTACCATCCAACTGCAACACAGACACATCAAAATCAAGGCTCCCCTGACCTGTGCACGGCAAGGAAAAACATATCATACAGGATAATTAATTAATTAATTAGTTCGTTAGAGCTAATAAATTTAATTTTGATGTGGGTTTTCCTTTAATATTAGATATATATCTAGTTAATGCTGCCCAAAAAATATTTACCTTCATGATATTCGAAATTAATTGAGTTTTGAAAAAAAAAATTGGATGGCAAGTTTCCAAGTCAAGAATGAGCTCGGCGATTGTGATTGTGATTGTGACGCTAATTAGTCATTAGTCTCGTTTGGAAATCATCCTCAATCATTTTCCATAATAATCTTTCATATATGAGCGTCTCACGTCTTTATTCAAAGCAAAATCACAGTTGCGTCGGGAATATATAATAACGAGCGTTTTTTCCAAACGTGGAAAATATATGGAACTGGGGGTCGGTTGAAGTGTCTCAAAATGTCTTACCCATTTTCCACATGGCATGACCACAGAGAAAATGAGGAGAAATATAGGAAACAGCTGTAGTTTCCACACACACATACATATCGTCTGTTAAGTTCACAAAGGAACTATAATTATTTTCCTTAATTTCGTTGACCTGCTCCAAAGGTCAAATGGCTCAAGATGGGTCTTTGGGTCCTGCGACATTATTATCTGCCATGACCTTTTCTGTCACCCTGAATTTTTTCATCATTTTACCCACAAAGACGGACGCAGTCGTCGCATTTCCGCACATTAAGGAAAATCCTTATAATAGTTCGTTTGTGAACTTAACAGACGATATATATATATTAATAACATATTGGGAATTCTTGTGCGCCGAGCCGTGAGCAATGAAATGAGGATTTTAGTCCGCATACCGGTTTTTTTTTTGGACTATAATTGTAAGATTGAAAAGTTGCAAGTGCATTTACATTTTATTTCAATTTTTCAATTAATTTTTTCATTGAGCATATTGTAATTTATTTCCATATACAATTCTTTCGGAGATCCCGAAATACCGAAATATGTATTAGTAACATATATAGTAAAATAGTAAAACAAAAAAGAGAGTAAAAAAAAGTTTTTTTTACTCTCTTTTTTGTTTGTTTGAACTGTTTTTAAAACAGTTCATGGAAAATGTTTTAGCGCGCGGAGGATTTGGATCGTTTTTTCGAGTGGGGTTTTTTGTGGAAAGTCTTGAGATGCCCCAGGAAATTTCGAAGGCTATGAAAGTCCTTTTGACATTTATTACAGGAGGCATCCACTTGGAATTCCTCTGAATCCGAATCCGAATCCGAATCCGAATCTGAATCTGAATCCGCATTCGGCGGTTGGGAATGGGAAAGGGAATTTTGATTGGTAACTCCGCCGGCTCCATCCATTCTGATTCTGATTTCCGGTGGTGGTTCGTGTGATATGGACTTGACTTGGTTCGGCGGACTTGGAGCGGGAGCGGGAAAAGACGAAGAAGGCTGATGAGGAATCTCCATGGGAACGGTCAATTGACAGTCTGGATTGAGATTTGGAATTGGAATATTGTCATTTCTAATTCTACGTCGTGTCTTCTTCTGGTTGTTTTTGTTGTTGTTGTATTGGGGGACGATTAGGTCATTTTTGTAGAGGTGAGTCATGCCCGCCTGGGGATTTGCTCTCGAACTCACTTTGACCTCGTGACCTTCCCGCATGTGATTCGCATACAGTTTGAATTGCCGGAAGGTCAGGTCACATCTCTCACATTTGTACGCCTTCAGAACCTTGTGGACGATCCGTAAATGACGGGGAACGTCAAAGGTCCGTTTGAATTGGGAGGAGCAAAGTGGACAGGGATAGGGTCGGTCATTATTATGGACCAACATGTGACGAGACCAGGACTGACGTTGGATGGACGCTCCACACATTGTACACATGATCAACTCTCTCCTCTCCATTTCCGATTTCCTCATCATCCAACTAAGACTCTGATCATGAGGATGATTCGAATGGGGATGAAATGACAAGGCGAGTGGATCCGTCGTCTCCTCAGTCCTATACAATTATAATTACAATCACAATTATATAAATATACCCAATTAAAAAATCTTTAAAATCTATAGCTTGATGTCATTTTAATAATTAATTAACAATTAAATGGAAAATTAAAAAAACGCACCGCGTGTCCACATTAAAATTTGAATTTGAATCTAAATTAAATTGTGCTTCATTTTCATAATTTTGATCGTCATCGTCATCAGACTCGTCCAGTTCTTCCAATTGAAATGGTAATAATACATTCGGTTCTGCTTCTTCTTCGTCTGCGACGTCTAATTCAACTTTTAATTCACATTTAATGGTATTGTTATCAAAATCAATTAAATCCATATTAAATCCATTTTGATCATCCCCTGCTGGCATTTCTTGATGTTCTCTTTCCAGTTTGCATTTTAATTGAGCTGGTTCAATCATCGTGGTCGTCGTTGTCACTGTCACTGGATTAGTACAATTAAAATACTGGGGATGATGATGATGATGATGATGACGATGAGAATTGAAGGCTTGAAAGTCTGGGAAAGTTTTACAGCAGGTGTAGCAATATAAATCCCTGATTTTCACATTCAATCCACCCATTTTCATGTTCTTTTTCTTGTTGATATTCTTGACATTTTCATTGTTGGACTGTGCTGGACGGCATGTAAATTCCATTTCCACAACACACACACGATAAAAACATATCTGCAATTATAAATGACAATAAAAAAATACATACCATGGTATGTATATTCACATTACACATTATGATTTTAAAATCCATACAGAAATTCCAAAATGGCAGGGAAAAGTTCAAAAGTATAATTTGTGTGTAATTTAATTGCAAATTTGATGTGTTATTTGTATATCGTATGGTTTGTACGGAAAAACCGGTGGAAAATTTATCTGATTGTGTGTGGGTATGTAACATAATTCAATTTGGGATTTTCAAAGAACTTTGTGTATATTTGTATATTTTGTTACCTTTTGTCCCCGTTTATTTTGACTATGAAATGATTCCGTGACCTCTTGATTTGATTGATGGATTCATTTTCTCATTTCTTGAAGATTGATTTTGATGGTAATAATGGAAAACGAGATGAAAATATATATAGTGGAGAAAAGTATAGAAAATTGAAAGAAATTGTAATTTATTTTAGATGTTTCTGTTTTTGGCTCTCTCGCTCAGTGTTGCATAATTCCACTTTTTGGTAATCCTCGTTCCAGGTAATTCTTTTGCTCATTCCACAATTCCTTAATAATTCTTTGTGTCGCTCTTTTGGTATAATCCTAATTCCTTAGTATGTAGTCATTCTTTTAGGCAATACTTTTGGTAATCCTAATTCCAATTCTATAATTCCAAAATTTCAAAATTGCTCCCTTGAAAAATTTAAAAAATAGAGGTTCGTAATACCCGATTCTTTGGGGTAATTCTTTTTTTGGTAATTCCAATTCCTTAAAATACCAATTCTATTTTTGGGAATTGTCTGGTAATTCCAGTTCATTAGTAATTCTTTCCACTGATGCTTTTGGTATGTCATTCTAATTCTATATATGTCGATGTGAATAGAAGAACGGGTCGAATACGACTATCTAGAAGCCGAGAGATATTCGTGTTTGAATATCGAGCTAAATTTAACAGCGACACGCATTTGTAAGCTCCGTTTGAATGAAACGTGGTTTCATTGAATTTTAGAGATTTCCTTGAACTCTGCTTTCATTATACAATTTTGAGTGAGTCCTCTAGCGGTGATTTGAGCAACGCTGGTTCCACTTTGGCCGCTCACTTTTCGGAAAACTTAATTAATTAAAAATATTTACAATTTTTTTAAAAATTTCTAACTGTTTCTATAAAATAGCCAATGTGTTTGTACATATTAATATGCAAAAAAGTGAAAAGTCGTATTCGACCCGTTCTTCCTTTCACAACTTCATATATATAGGTACTTTTTAGTAGGGAATAACGAATTCTGGAATCGATTCCAAAAGAATTATACAAGACTGCTTTCGCTCGTGGGAAAAAAAAAGAAAGAAAGGACGAAGGAGAATCGTAGAGCTCCTTGGCCCGTCGGAGGGAGTCCAAAAATCAAAAATACAAATCCGCTTCACTTTATTTTATCAAAAAGTTGTGTGTCACAATTTTCTCACATTTACAGCGACTGAGGGATTCATTTAGATAGACTAAAAGTCTGTCCATAATTTGGAATTGGTGTGTGGGTGGACGGAAAATTGACAGTCAGACTCCAAGTCCTCAAGTATATTAACTCAATGTACACAATTTACAGAGGGACTAAATACAATACATTTTTTATACTCGTGTGTAACATTTACAATTAGTGTATAAAGTATCTATATCAGTTGAGCGTAGACAGTCAAATTTAGCAATTTGTCGTACGATTTTGACTGTTTGACAGACAGTCAAATTTGACTGTCTCGTAATGCTAACGACACACAGTGATCTGGGGCCCTGTAAGAAAGCGCCCTTGGACTGCTAGGTCGATTATGATATTTTTAAAAATGACTCATTTCACAGTTATCATTGGTGTGATACCTATTTGTCGTGTATTTGAAATTTTTTTTAGACAATCCCATATAGCTGTTATGGCATTTAAAAGTTTTAATTTCCCAATTACTATAATGACAAAAC
>JAIUND010003141.1:0-17481 GCA_034699125.1 Gisinianus flammeolus | reverse complement strand
GATAATGATGATGATTAAAATCGAAGAAGATAATGATGATGATTAAAATCGAAGAAGATAATGATGATGATTAAAATCGAAGAAGATAATGATGATGATTAAAATTGAAGAAGATGTTGAAAAGATTTTTCTATACGAAAGACCGGGTTTGAATTTTTCGCGGCTTATGGGGGGTTTATAGTTTCACTTTTGACTTGACTTCACTTTGCTTTTCATTTCATTTTCCTTCGTACTTACTGAGAGCAATTTATAGTTTATTTGAAATATACTTTCATTTTGCTTTTCACGTTCCTTTCCTTTTGCTTTAACTTTGACGAAGGAAACTATAAAGCAAAAATTGTGCAATAAGCAAAATTAAGCGCGGATAATGAGAATTTTTAAATAGAAAACATATAATTAATATCAAGAAACTAAAATGTTGTCTCAAGCTTTGTTAAAAAAAGTGTATTTATTACATTTAATTAATAAACGTCGCCAGAAACGACGTCGTCATGTATATGTCCGAAATCTATTTATGAACAAGGCCGAGCTTGGTTGTGAGAAGCTTGTGCAAGATCTAAAAGACGACCCATTGTATCATCATCGATACTTCAGGTAAATAAAGTTACTTTTTATAACGTGACTGTTAATAAAATTGTAGTAATAAATAATAAACCAAATGACCATATAAATTACATTTATTAATGTTTAGGATGAACAAAGAAAACTTCACTTACATTTTGGAAAACATTCTACCGTGCATTCATCATGGATTAAATCATGCTACGCCAATATCCCCACTTGTTAGACTAGCTGCTACACTCAGGTTCAAATTCAAACGCTTATACTTTAAATATATATTTATATTTTTAAAAACATTGAATCAAAAGATTTTCATTTTTTTGTATATAAAAACAGGTACTTAGCGAGTGGAAATGATCAAGTGTCAATAGCCATTGACTACAGATTGTCACCATCGTCACTGTGTAATATTGTCCGAGAGGTGATGACTGCTATTTGTGATACAATGGAAAAAGAGTACCTCTCTCCCCCCGAAACGCAGGTGGACTGGACAACAATAGCAACTGAGTTTGAAAACAAATGGAATTTTCCGTTGTGCTGTGGAGCAATAGATGGAAAACATGTAAGAATAAAGTCACCGCCTAATTCCGGTTCTACATTTTTCAACTATAAAAACTTTTTCTCTGTCGTTCTTCTGGCATGTGTGAATGCAAGTTATCGGTTCTCCATGGTAGACATAGGCTCGTCTGGGTCAAATTCCGACGGTGGAGTTTTAAAAAAATCAAGTATGGGGAAGAAACTTGAAACTAATAAATTCAACTTGCCAAACCCAAAGGTTTTACAAAACGGATCGCAAGCTCATCCTGTGGTTCTTGGTGACGACGCTTTTCCCCTCCGTGATAATATAATGAAACCGTATTCGGGTAAATATTTAGAATGGTCATACAAGATATTTAATTACCGACTTTCAAGGGCAAGGATGGTAGTTGAAAACGCCTTTGGTATTCTATCTGCTCGTTGGCGAATTTTTCATACTGCCATCCAAGCTGACGTCTCGCTTGTTAAATTGATAATAAAAACTAGTATAATTTTACACAATTTTCTTATGTCACAAAAAGATTTGAATGGAATTACTTTAGACTCAATTGTTAATGATCAAGTTGTCAACGGTAGTTGGCGAGATGTAACTAATGGGGATAACGGGCTTATAAGTATTAGTCGACAGGGGAGTAATAATGCAAATGGTAATGCATTTAAAATTAGAGATGATATAAAAAACTATTTTATGACTGTTGACGGTCAGTTAGATTGGCAGGAATCATATGTAATGAGAGGATATTATTCATAAATAATATCGGTGTTTAATCTGAAGTATGTATTGTTTATTTAACAAATATCCATTAAATAAATTACATACTTTAATCTAAAAAAACTTCCATTTCTGCATCAAATATCAAATCATTAATGTTTTTTTGTGCCCGAATTGCTGATTTTTTGTCAATTTTGCTAATTTTCTGTAATTTAATTACAATACTAGAACAAAATAATTGATACTCATCCTGAGGATCTTGTTTTAGACAACCAATTAGTTGTTCATCAAACGATCGTTTTAATGCCTATTAACATTAAAACACGAATTGTTATTTATCATATTAAATTATGCAAATGAAAATGAGCAATTTAATTAAGGATCATATTAAATTTTGTGTACGTAAAATTATCAAATTATGTACTTTTGAACTTGATGCACTAGATTGATGAACCCTGCCTTTAGGGGTCTCCAAAACAATTGTGTTAGTGCTAGTGGATGACATTGTAGAAATCGGGACAACACCAACATCTGTATTTGGATCCACAGTTTCTAATAAGTCGGATATCTCAAAATCGTCGCTTGCATTGGTGTCTTGCTCCCCACCAATGTCATTATTTACGTTGGACAACGTGCTATAATTTTTAGTTTAAAAAAACAAGCTAGTAAATAAAAAATTATAGGAAAAACTGCATGTATGAAAATTACAAAATGATTATATATATATAACTTGAGTGTACCTTTCATCTCCAATTTTTTTATCATCAAAATAGCTCATTGCTAATTCGTGACGAAAATTCGGACGACGACCACCTTCCTTCCCTGTTTTTGGTTTAACTTTTCTTTTAAACGCCAAGTATTGACCCCATAAAGATTTCCAAATGTCAGAACATGCCGTTTCTATATTTTGAGTCAAAAATATAATGAAAAAAAAATATATATATACAATAGTTATATTAATGTATGTACATGTATTTGTATGCATATTATATATAATAATAGTACTCACCGTTTGCAATGATCTTATCTCCACCAACGTGTTCAAACACAAATGTCCATGCATTTTCAACAATATTAGAATTTTTGTGATTTGGATGTGACGTAGAATAAATTACGGGTCTTAATTTCACAGCTTCAATAATTTTTTGTTCAAGTACACATTTAGTTGCCTTTTGTGATATTGACATTTTTTTAAAACTACAATACTTTTAAATACACTTTTAAATAAAAGCCTGAACTTTTGTTGACAAAAAATGTGAAAATCTCCAAAAAGTGAAATAATATATCAATTTCACTATCTTTTCACTTCACGAAAAGTTGAAACCAGTTCAACTTTTTAAACAAGGAAAAAAAAAGGAAAATTTTGCTTTTGGACAAACTTTAAATGTATTGCGAAAAGCAAAAAAAAGTGAAATGAAACGCGCGGCAAAAAAAAAGGAAATCATCATGAAAGTGAAACTATAAATACAAAATAAAGCAAGATTAAGTGAAATCTCGAAGGAAGTGAAAAGGAAGTGGCAAAAAAGTGAAACTATAAACCCCGTATTAGGATCAAAAGTTTCCGCCTCTATTGAGAAAAGACAAACTTTTAGACTTTAGAAGATCACGCACGGTGGTGCTAGTAGTGGCCTTCCATTGGCTAACGTTGACACAGTGGTTACCAAAATCCTTTCCGCTTATTACATGCATATACATATTTGTTCTTCTCTCCATTCATTTTAACTCCGTGGCTGTATCGCTTTTCCCGTGTGTGTAGGAGAATGAGCCCAAAATGATCTCTCGCATAAATAAATTCAGATTAAACTCATCTTGTAGCCGTACTACGCATCCAATCACTTCCTCATTTTGTGTATGATGTTCAATGTGTGACGTATGTCGCATTATTTATTTATTAAACGACATTCCTTATCATTAGATGAAAACAAAGCAAAGTCAAACGTATGTGCCAGATATTTAACTAACGATTTATATGTCGTTAGTACCTAAGTAAAGAAATAAAAGAAATGTTATCTCTTTTTAAAATTGAAATTAGACTAAAGTTTTCTAGACAATACATAAACATGGTAGGGAGGAAAGATTAATAGGGTATGTAATTGCTTCTTTCCATTTCACTTCAATTGGGCTCGAATAAAATTCAGCAGTGTACCAAGTTTTTGAGTATCTTCGGCATCCCAATCACAACCTGAATTTTCATCATCATCGGACGGAAGGCTTACTATCCTACAAATTTCCGACATTTGGGACAATTTCTTATAGCAGTAGTTTGAAGGTCTGCCTTTATTTAGTATAGATCTACGTTTGAAGTTTGAACTGAAACATGTACAAAATGTGCGCCTATTGAATGTTATTGAATATTATGTGTTACATATATTATCGTCTATTAACTCTTACTATAGTCGTCTCTGCATTTATTACAATTTGTGTGCATATACATGTGCATTCATTTAATGAATGAATTTCATTATTAAGAATTCGTTTTATCTTACATCTCGTGTTTGTAATTTTCAATTAAACTCTATTAAAACATGACGACTCTCAATTACGAATGTACTTGCTTGTCAATTATGAGGTGGTACATTAATATGATTAATAAAAATGGCATCATCATTGGCCGGGACTCCTTTGGATCTTTCTATACATGAATGAATGAATGAATTATTTTTTCCCAAGGCCGTCAAGTTACTACCAAATTCCCTTTTAATTATTTCAATTCTATAAAAACAAAAATTCCTAGCACAAGCTATAAAGCTGTCCACACTTGTCAGAGGAAATAGATTCAATAGATGAAAACAGAATATCTAACGACATTCTTCGATCAAAGCAAATCCAGTGGTCTTTTTCCATAAAAAATAAAAAAAATTCAAAATTTTAATACGTCTCAAGTGATGTGGGAATTGTGGGATCTCCTTTAAAATATAAAATTGAGTTTTCATTAAGTGTGGTTCAGGGATCTTTCACAATAAAAAATATCTGTGCAGAAACGTGTGTGCATATGTAAATACTTTGTAATTTGACAAAATGAAATTGATTCCTGTGCTACAGCAGTGGAAATTCTTAGTGTCAATATGTACGCCCGTAATACTTTTGATCATCCCGTATGTTTGGCAAGGTCACACGGGGAAGGTAATCATTTCATTACAAATCATAATTATTTTAGTATAATATATCTCTGCTAAATATCAAATTAAATGTTTTTGACTTTATCATGTGTAAATAGGAACCGTTCACAGCCTATGTAATTCTTGTGATGGCGGTTTTTTGGGTGACCGAGTGCTTACCACTTGCAATCACTTCCTTTCTCCCAGTTCTTCTATTCCCGATTTTCGGGATACTCAGCTCAGGCAAAGCATTTTATTGTTCAATCATGAGATCTTTAATTAATTCCTCGTAGAGTGTATGTTTCTAAAATTTTCTCTGTTTAATTTCCGCAGAAAAAGTTTCAGCAGTGTATTTGCAAGATTCAATCTTTTTTTTAATGGGCGGAGTCATAATCGCTTTGGCCGTGAGTGAACTCAATGGATTTGTAATTAATCAGATTGCTAATTTCATATAAATGCATGGACTTGACTATTGATAGGTTGAGTATAGCAATCTTCATACGAGGATTGCAATCAAAGTTATTCTTGTCATTGGGGCGAAAATCCCGAGTTTACTTTTTGGCATCATGATGACCACAATGTTCTTGAGCATGTGGATGAATAATACTAGCACGTGTGCTATGATGTCGCCCATCGTGATGGCCATAATAGAGCAGCTGAGAACCGTAAACTAATTAGCTTTTCGCAATACATGAATAGAATAATATTGAATATGTATATTTTTGTTGTAAGTATAATACACATCAAAATATACACAATTGCCGTACAGGAAATATTAGCCCAGGTGAACAGTGGCCAAAAACCTCTGGGTAATGACAATGACAATGAAACGGAATTAGAAAATGTAGGTGATAATGCGTTGGAAATTGATGAAAATGAGATGGAAAAGAAGGAAAAACAAGTCCATGAAAAGATTCGGAATTTGAAAGTAATGTTCCTTCTTGCAATCGCATATGCATCAAACATTGGAGGAACTGGAGTAATTACTGGAAGTGGTAAGTAAATAGAATTCATTTCATATACAAATCTGTGAAAGACTTAATTCATATCACGTGAAATACATCCCTTTCCCTTGGTTTCAGCTACAAATGTTATTGTCATCGCCCTCATTCGAAAGGAATCGTAAGACTTTTTGTAAAAAGAGGATATTATTCTATTTCGGAATGTGAGCTCTACCTATACACATATATGCCTATAAATATCAACGTCCGCTTTATTTTCTTGTGCAAAATTTCAGAGAACAAGATTTTTGTCCAGAGGACTGTAAACCGTATTTAAAAATTGATTTCCTGGACTGGATGATGTTTAATGTACCCACAATGTTCATTAATACAATAGTTTGTTGGCTATATCTTCAAATCCATTTCATTGGAATCCCGACCTCATGGAGATTTTGGTCAAATCAGAAAACTAAACAAATGTACTGTGAGCAAGCAAAAATGGACATAATTTTAGAACGGAATGTTACAGCATCAATTAAAGAAAAATACAATGAGTTGGGAACCATTTCATTCGATGAAATCACCGTCTCTGTCATTTTTGCTCTGACAATCCTAATGTGGATCATTCCTTTGGAGAAAATCCCCATTTTTAAAGCATACGGTCCTGGTTTCATCAAAGAAGCAACGCCTACATTTCTCTCGTAAGTATGACCTCCCTCAACCCTTTTTAAGAATTAGTACAAATAATGATAGTCAAATAATAATTACAATGATTACTTATGTATGTGTAGATGTGTCATATTATTCATCATACCGAGGAAAATGGAATACTACAAAGACATTATGAATGGGAGTCTAGGCAAAGGCTTGAAAGATCCACTCTTAAATTGGCAATTCGTGAATGACAAATTTCCCTGGGGCATTTTCATATTACTGGGTAAAAAAACTGTCAAAACTTGACTACTACAAAGATTTACTTATTGCTAATTTAGATTATTTGTAATGTGAAGGAGCTGGAAGTGCAATGGCAAGGGCTAGCAAAGAATCTGGACTGAATAAATGGGTAAAAATCTAATAATAATAATAATTATTATTATTAGATTTTTACCTTTAGATTGCACTTATCCACTTAAGATTGCAAGTAGTATGTAAACGCATATAGGTGGAGGAAGTCCTGGAGAATAGTGAGACGCTTCAGACTCTACCAGCCTCCGTTTTATTTGCTTTGGTACTCTCAATCATTGCCGTTATAACCACACTGGCATCGAATACAGGAACCGCTGCAATAATAACGCCTGTTCTTTTGGGCTTGGTAAGTGTGTGAACATTTAATGTCTACTAAACTAACCAGTCTTAAAGTCCGAATTAACATGTGAAAATAGTAATAATAACTGGAACTTTAATATGACAGTCCTACGTGAAAGAATTGCATCCAATGTACATGGTCCTTGCAGCAGCCACAACTTGCTCCTATGCTTTTATGCTTCCTGGTAAGCACACTTATGAAAAAACAAAGACCACATTGAATGAGCATACAGTCATCAAATATTTGTAATGAAAATATGTACAAATTCTTATTTTTTAGTTTCCACGCCTCCAAACGCGATCGTTTATAGCACGAACGAAATTACTCTCTCCGACATGATTAAAGCCGGTTTTGTCATAAATGTTCTCTGTATTGGTGTACTTTTCCTAACTACTCACACTATTAACAATTGGATTTTCCACTTTGATGACTACCACCAACAGTGTTCTAATATGACGGAATTGGCTAGCAGTCATTTTTCAGTGCACTGAAGTATATGTAGATATTATTTAAATTCATTGTTTTATATACATGAAAAAAAAAACCTTGTTTTTATCTATAACGCATAAGAGTACTGGCTACATCTTATATATATATTTGCTGTAAAAAACTCCTTCAAAAAAGGACTAAGTACATTAAGCAGCCATATTTGCTTTGTCGTATAAAACTACACGATAATACTAAAAACCATAAACTAATACACCTATAATGTCTAATGCATAATTTTTAACCAATTAAAATTCATTCAATTTTCCCTGCTCAGAGCTCAGTTTCTTCGGCTTCCTTTAGATAACTTTTTCCCGGAAGTTTTGGAAACCTCACTGACTTTTTTGTACGATTTTGGACGTCCTCGTTTACGCTTTTGACTATCTTCGACATCCCAATCACTGCCTGAATTTTGATCATCGTGGCCAGACGGAAGACTTACTATCCTGTATATTTCAGGCATTTTGCACAATTTCTTAGCAGTAGGAATATTTGGTCTCTCCATGTCTGTCTTTACTGGTTTAGTACGCTTGAATCTGGCATACTGTAAAAAATAAACAATCAGATCATATTACAAGACGTCATGTGTCAAAACAAATAAATAAATGGGTATATAAGTACGTGTTTAATTAATTTAATTTACACTAGTATACACGGCATCTTCAAATGAAGTCAACTCTCCAGTTATTTGATTCTTTGGTACCATTTTCAAACCCCGAATATGAACAGCGGAAGCCACGCTTTGTGGATTTTCTCGATGAAATGATCCTGGATTTCAAATAATATAAGAAAAAATTAAATGTAGCAGGTCATAAATAATAGCGACGAACAGTATTGAATTAAATTTTTAAAAATATGCATAAGTACGTACATGCATAATGTAAATGGTATATAATAATTATAATATATTAAATTTAAATATAATACAATAAATTTTATTATTTCTCATACGACGGTCAAATGTCTTTTTAATCTGTCCATTTTCACCCATCCAATCTTTCCAATAGTCATCCTGCAATTAAATATTATTTTATTCCAGTAGCATTCTATATTATTATATGGTTTAATAAATTTATGCAAAACAGATTTTTATGGACATATTCACTTACCCGAGATTGAATATAATTTCCCAAATTAGTGATTGTTTCTTTCACGACACCTCGATCAAAGTCTAGGAGCATATAGCGGAGTTCATTTTCTTCTGGTGGATTATAGTTTCCCAGACCTTGAAAAGGTTCGCAAGGAAGAGGCTGTTTCATAACACGCCACAAAAGGTCAATAACTTCTCGCAAATGTTTGTACTGAAAAACATTGTAGCGGAACATTGAATATGCTTCGTGATACTAAAATAAGAACAAGATCATAATTAGTGTGACATCTTATTGGAAATAGTTTTGTACTGCAGAAAACAAGTTGAAACATTAATACCTCTTCAACATTATGAAATTTCCCTGATTCAGGCCCAATACGACGCTTCAAAATTTTGTACCGAGTCAGACATCCTTTTCTGTTCTTGAAGGAAGAAAATTGTTTAGCTATTTTTTGCCAGTCTTTGCGATTGCCATGTTGTGCATCAGCAAGTTCAATGAGCTTTTTGTCTTCTTCTCTGTGAATTCAAATAGTTGGTATTTTCAATATTTATAATGACCGATAAATGTTCAGTACAATCAATCAATTAAAAACATTTTGTTTTACATTGTCCATGGTACTATCCAATTACTGAAAAGACTACTGGCTCGATCTTGCCATACAGTTTCAAATCGCCACGGAAGGTAAAAAAGTAATCTCCCAAAATGTTGTTCCTTGGCAATGAATCCTCGTAATTTCTCCATCATGAGAAGTAATAGAGCATCCTCCACTCGAGTAAACGCACCATGTCTAGAAGAAATTGATCAGCAATTATCTCGAAATAAAGTAAAAAATATTTTTAAATAAAAAGTGTAATATTAAATATATATATATTTATACATATGTGCCTGCCTATACCTCAACATTGGGTTACAAGTCTTTTTCCACCGTTCTTGAATTTGATGTTTGGTAGCTCGGATATCACCAGTGGCTTCAGCTGCTTTCCTCCATTTCGCTCCTTCATCCTTTAAAACTTGTAAAACTTTTCCCGTTTTATCTTCATCCCAAACCAT
Organism: Gisinianus flammeolus; assembly: GCA_034699125.1. Lineage (NCBI taxonomy): Eukaryota > Metazoa > Arthropoda > Collembola > Symphypleona > Katiannidae > Gisinianus > Gisinianus flammeolus. Next base: position 7,699 of record JAIUND010003141.1, on the reverse strand, counting down.
GATTTCCTCTTGGACAGTCTGATTGCAATACATGTTAAAACACTGATACGGTGTTCGATTGTTCCCAACTTGTTCGGATATCTCCACCCAATCCACGTCTTCTTGATCAGTCATAAGATTCTAAAATTGTAATATTCGAGAAGAGTACGTATACGTTTTTATCCATTCAAATGATGATGCTCGTTTAGGTGCTTGAAAGACTGTGTTTACTTTAATTGAATGACTTACCTTAACTTTTTTCAACTCGGACGCCGACCAATGTTTTGTATTAATTGCAGTATTCGCTTCATGTTTCCAAGCCAATGAACAATCATTTGCATTTCGATCTTTCCCCGTTTCAAAAGACTAGAATTATCATACATAATATTTATACTACAGGTACATACTATTGATAGTACATACTATGCATAATGATACAAAGGATAAAGATGATTATATATAGTGTATAAATGCGATTATAAAAACTTTACCATATTTCTCGCTATTTTAAACCAATCCATTAGCTTAATGTAGTTTTGATCTTTCATCAGAGCATCATAACTTAATTTATGGATTCTAGCTTTATTCTGTATGCAAGAAAATTTGAACAATTTGAAAAGTTAAAAAGCACTTGTAATCAAATAAGATGAAAGAAATACAAATACCTTGGTATAAAATATACAAGAAAAAACGAACCTGTTGAAGCCACTGTTGAAGCTCCTGAGCGCTTACTGTTATATCTGCAGTTACTGCAACTTTTCCAAAAGCGTCCCCGCAGTCGACAGTAAACTGACGATGAGTTGTCGAAACCCTTTCCTTACGATTCCATTTTCCAGGCCCAACTCCATCCTTCGATTCTTCCTTCTTCACAATTGTCTCCGATTTAAGAAGTTTAGCTTGCTTTCCAGCTTTACGTTTTGGACGATTAGTAAAATTTATACGAGCCATGTGATAGTCAAATCTTTCCACATATTTCCCATACTCTGCATCAATTATCACATCCCTGATTACTTTTTTCAATGTTTGAATATCCTTTGACGTCCCTATAAAAATGAAAGATAAAAAACAAAAGAAAGATTTTCAAAATGGATAGGGCTTTTTAATATTACAAACTTTGAAACTTGTATATGATTTTGTTAGAGAACAAACTAGTTTTCCAGTATGTATACTACTTACACTTTTGCTTCTCCACAGCTATGTATTCATCTCCATTGACATTCTTAATTGTTCTCTGTTCGCGAAAATCACAATAGTCTGCCGTCGAGATTTTGAAATAAGGTGGGTTCAAGATTTCCAAAAGCCGTTTTTTACCCCGGCGAGAATTTTCATCTTCTCTTTTGTCCACTGCCACAATCGATTCCATTTTGTCGATTTTAAAACATTTGATCAGATCAAATTGATCTACCTATATGTATAAATGTAATTGAAATGACACAATTTATTAATACCTATTAAATTACCATCACAGATTACTCTTAGTCCTGTATTTCAGTACACATAAAGGTACACAAAAATGATATGATTCAATCCATCACGTTTTTGAAAAGGTAACAATTGTATATATGATTGTAGTCTACACGCTGTGGACATCCTGCACATATAATAAACGTTAGTCCAGACGCGGTGACCAGATTGAAGCCTTCAATTTGGTCAACCTAATATTTTGTTTTCCGAATATTAAATTTAAATAAATTCTAAAATTTGCCTCACACTGCTTGTCTCCAAATAGTCTGTGCGAAAACTAGTAGTTTTGGTTTGTGAACTAACGAAATACACGTCACACCTTTCTGCTTTGATTGAATCGCAACGACATTTCATTTATTGTCACTCGAGTTTGATGTACAGATTAATGTCACATAATAACTTAGAAACCATTTAAGAATAACTATCAATTAAAAAAATTAAAAAAATTAAAAAAGTCTTACCCAATATACGAAATTAAATCATTCGAAAAAATTAAAAAACTGAACGCCGATGGTTTGAATGTAACGGAAGAGCGGTTCGGTGGGAACTCGAATTCCAATGGTCTGGAAATCATCGAGGGTTTGAAATTCTACTCAATAAGCAAAAATGTGTCGGTCAAGTCCAAACATGTCAAATGTCAAACGGATGTCATTGTAAAAAACAAATAGTTGTCCTTTAATTGTTTTACGATTTAGGCATGTTATCATATGCGAGAATGGTCTTGGTCTTGGAATGAGAATGAGAATGTTGCTGGCAATTGGCAATAATGCATAGAAAATATTTACATGATGATGAGCGATGCGAAAGACTCACTTTTTTGGTTTGGTTTAGTCTGCTTCATTGCTTTTCTATTGTATTGAATGGGGAAAACCGGCTTGAGTTGAACTCATTACATGATTAGATATGTGATTGTATATACTTATATACATATATATTATATTATATGTGTGTGTGTGTTTATGCGTTTGTGTTTGTACTCTATACTATTCGACTATGTTTGTATTCTATCTGTATATGTACAAGTAAACTACACACCAGACTTAATTGTTTAGGATTTTCGAGCCAATAAACCAGCAGTTGACGTTACATACCTTTTACCTTTTGATTCTCTCATACTGATTATGATTCTTATTCTGATTATTTTCTCTTTTTTTCATACACACTTACGCTCACATAAACACAAACACACAAGCACACGACGACCAAGTGAGATAGTAAGTGTCCTTAAAATGAAAGCAAGTTTGAATCTTACAAGGATTTTCGTCTCAAAAATCCTTTCCTTCGTTGTCTTCATCGTCATCATCATCATAATCATAACCTTACAAAAGACGAAAGAATTTCTTCAACCTTCATCTCAATTTCCTTTTGTACATTTTCCTATAAGTATGTACATTAACATTATCCTGAGTATTTCGAATTCTTCCTTTTACGCTGTAAAAATCCGTGGAAAGTTTTGTCACAACAATTCCACATTTTTTTCAGTATACTTACTTGATCTGTACTCAAAACCAATTCAAATTCGTGTTCAAGCAATTTCTCTAATAATATTTAATATCATGATGATGAGTCCACTGTGCATTCTTGTCACTCTCCAAAATGATACGCACACACACACACACACGACAGTTATTGGTGTGATCAAATAACTTTTCAGTCATAATATTATTTTGATGCGTTTCTTGTTGTATTTTATTTACTTTATACACACACATGATTTATGGTATGCGCATAAAATAATGAGTAGCTCTCTCACACACACTTTTCAAACGGATTCTTGCTTCCAAAACTTGAGTGTGGGGAAACTGAGAAAACCAATTTTGTTATTTGTCATCAGTCATCGGAGGATGACCTGCAAATGACGTTATTTCACTCAAATGTCATGTACCTACTACCTAATACAAAATATTGTTTTTACAACATGTATTATTTATTGCCTACACTTGAAAATGTAAAATTGAGGACAGAAACCGGAAATGAAGAGTGAGAAATGGTGGTTGAAAAAAGTGTTTGGATTTAATTAACAAAGACGCAGACGTATTATAATATTGAAGACTTGAATAATAAATAATACCTACAACAACTCCAACTCATCTTTTGTCCTCTCCTCATCCTCACTCGTTTCTATTACAAGGAAAATAAATATTTTTTTTTTTTGCAATATTTGGTCTGTTGGTCGGTCTCCACTTTTTTGCACTATAGACTAACGATAATAGTTTAATTTTTGACTGGATGCCAGGAGCAGATCATATTTTGTATATGGAATGTCAATCTGGTATATTTCTCGTATTTGGGTGCAGTAGACTCTCAAGCAAAAGATGAAGATGAAACAAGATCAAACTTGAAGATGGATGATGATGATGATGATGAATGATAACATAGTTAAAATCTTTACTGGTAATAAAATCACAAGGATGATAATGATTTGTCTATTGTAAAATGGACAATATAAAAATAATATACTTTTATATGTATTTCTTTCCTTTCTTCCAAGGTCAGTGAGAGTTCTCTAGTCGAACAGGTGAATTCAGAGTAAAAAAGGCAGAGGAGACAGATAAATTATAATGTAACAAAAGAATAATGAAATATCAAATGTACGATACAGGCAGAATGTACATAATATATAGGCGTAGGTTGATTTTCTTATAACAACCTCCCATATACATCTGTAATTTAATACTCTGTATCATCATGGTTTTAATTGTACCCTTTTTTTTTGCACGTTCAAAGTGCACTGAGCACTCAGAGTCAGAGTATTGGGCGAGATGAGTCTGTATAACGTTTGTCATAAAAAAAATAGCACATGCCACTTTTTTCTACATGTACAATATACTTAATTCGTATATTATTTATTACATGTATATTCTGCAAGCATTTGATACCATTTGAGCAGTTACGGTTTCCTTTTAATTTCATATAGGTATTCCGAGATTCCACATATGATAAAAGAGAGAGACAAAATGTTTTGATTTTTTTTATCTCTCTATTTGTTCGCGACGGTGTAATTATTGTTGTGGAGCATGGGGTATTCCAGCTCAAAAGGACCAAATCGTGCGAGTTGGGATTTGAAAAATTTTCTATCTTTTTACACTGTGACGTCACAGTGCACAGTTGCAATATTTCTCTTTTTTCAGCTGTTGAAGGAAATTGGCGCGAGCTCACTTTTTTTCATATCTCAATTATTTTTTCGAAGGGAAAGATAGAATTTTTCAATTTAATTTTTCTTTTTTAATCTCACTTTAGTTTTGATTTTTGTTTTCATTGTCATTGTCAGTTTCATTTTCATTTCATTTCGTCATTTGGTCTGGTTCATTTGTCAATTCAAGAAGGAGTCGGGTAAGTCATTTTCCTTTTAATCATTATCATCATCATCATCATCACATTTACTTAATTATGATTAAATTGCATGTACTGCAAATACTAATCCTTATTAAAATAATATTATGCATGTGTGGGAAGCATCATCACTTAAAAATTGTGTAAACCTAACCATAGGGGTAAAAAAACCTGGGGATTTAATTTTTTAAGTTCTTTTGACCTTCCGGGTACTCCCTTGACCGAGATCGGATATTTCGGGGTTTTTTATAAAGGATGTGACGTTTTTCGCATAAAAATGATATTCTGGGTAAAAGAACATGGGGAATTCGATTTTTCACATTATTTTTGTGATCCAGGCATTTTATTGACATTTCCCCCATATTTCGGTTTTTGCACAAGTGATGGGATATTTTTCGAGTAAAAAAATATTATGGGTAAAAAAACCATGGGGATTGCATTTCGCAAGTTATTTCGACGATCCGGGCATTTCTTTGACCCTGATAGAATATTTCGGGTTTTTTACGAGGGCTGTGACTTTTCTCGCATCAAAATAACCATTTGGGTAAAAAGCATCTGGGATTTCATTTTTAAGCTTATTTTGGTGGTGTCGGCATTTTTTGCACTTGAAAATTACTTAATATTGCACTGAATAATATAATTTCAAATATAACTATTTTAATAACAAACTAACCCATTTTTTGTAGTTTCTCGACAAATGTTGACCAAAAACTTCGGATGACAAAAATTGTGCAGGTCGTCACTTTGTGTCTTCTATCCTTTCTTTTCAGGTCAAATTTACGAGACCGCGGTTGGTCCTTGTTGTTGGATTGTGTAAATGGCTGAGTGTGTGATGGATTCTGTGTGTGTAATTGGTGAACATTACAAGGCTCCGTGTAATGGCGATTACATGGGAGCAACATCGGGTTTGCAACAATGGGGTGAATTGGAAACCGAGGTTCGGACAGCCATTTTGTCTAATTTAAGTTGGGCTCCAAGTTTTCTTATTCTGCAATCATCATATTGTAGAACTGTCGTATACAAGCCCGACTACATCAAAAGCCAAGAAACGCAAATCTTGTCTAAATCCAACTGATTCCCATTCCAAACCAGTGCAGACAGAGACTTTGAAATCTGATGCATATTTTTCTCGCATTCGGAACAATCGTTTCAATGTGTTGCCAGGAATGCTTGTTTGAAAACGCTGTGTGGATAGGATCCAGCAGGGAGTGACTGTTGTGAGTGACGATCGCATGAGTGTGGATGAGTCGAGTGATGGTGGTGTGAATGATTTGGGTGATAGGGAACCTTTCCGCGCTTTCAATCAGATGTTGGAACTGGCTGGTTTGGAGAAGTTGGTTCGTGGGAAAAAGAGTGCTGACACTCTTCGGCAAGCTGCTCAGTCTAAACTTACGGCATTGGTCACGTACTTAGAAGAGCAATTGGCACTCGATAATGTTGTTGTCACTAACAACTACTCCGTGGCCTTTGTCTCTGAAGCGACCGCGGGTAGAGAAATTCTTTATGCGCTACGCGAAAAGTATCAAAATGCTGATACCAGTAGCTCAGTCAGGACTCAAATTTTGACAATAGCTCCACCGTCGTTCACTGGTGGAGTCGCACAAACGATGGGCTTTTTTGGGACTGGTGGAGTAATTTGCTCGGCTAACCGTGTAAAAAAAGCACGTAATCTTCGTGCTACACAGGGCATTATGTCTCCTCCAAAAAAAGGTAAAAGTCGTTTCGAAGTGGCTAAGGAAGCCGCTGCCGACTTTTATCGACAAGATGAATGCAGTCGTGTGATTGGTGGGAAACGAATGTGTCAGAGTGTGAGAGTGGATGGTGTCAAAACTTCAGTGGCCCGGCGACTTCTTCTTCATGATCTTAGGGATTTGTACTCCATGTACAAAGTCCAGTTCCCAGTTGATCAATTTCCAAATCATCGTTTGTCATTTTCTTTGTTCGCCTCGGCAAGGCCAAAGGAATGCATTTTTGCTGGTGCTGCCGGAACACACAATGTCTGTGTTTGCACTATTCACGGGAATGTGGAGATGATGCTTCACAAAATTGATTCTTCTTCTGAGTTCTTGGCTGAGTTGGTTGGTTGTTTGGTTTGTGATAAGGGTTGGTTTTGAGTGTATGACTGCGGTGTGTGAGTGAACGAGGTGATAGGAAAGACAGGTTTTTTGACATTCTGTACCAGAAAACTGTCGATCTAGATGAGATTCGTTTTTCGCGTTGGGTACAGAATACAGAAGAAGAATCATTGTGTTTTGGAGGAAGTTGTCACTGAGTTCATTGATGACTATGCAAATTCCTTGTATGAGTGCATCATGCTCTGGCTTCCTCATTCCATCATTTCTGATACTCAAGCTAAGGCATATCGAGATGCCAAAGCAAACCTAGAGGATCATGTGGCAATTGTTCATCTTGATTACGCTGAGAATGTAACGTTCGATGTCCAGAACGCACCGCAATCTGAGCATTGGAATAAAAAACAGTCGACTATACACGCAAATCTCGCGTATATTCGAGTCAACGGTGTGGTGACACCATTCTCTTCAGCTTTCATCAGTGAATTTGGATAAATTTGGTATTTGACCTTTTTTGGTCACTTTCGTGACACTTGGAGGTCAAACGGTTAAAGATTTTGACAATATCTCTTCGGAAAGTTGATCAAGATTTTTTTTCTGATTTTTCGGCTATTTTTTGGTCCATTTTTACTCGCAATCTCAAGTTGACCTTCTGGTCACTTTGGTGACCCCTGGAGGTCAAACGAGTGGATGGATTTGTTTAATACTTTACAGGGACCTTCTATGACCCCTACAGATCATCTCCACCAAATTTTATCAAAATCCAACCGGGACCCTTTTCACGACCAAAGTGTGCCTTGTCCTTTTTGACTGTTTTATTTATTTTGAATGCATTTAGTACATAAATATTA
>JAIUND010003140.1:0-17484 GCA_034699125.1 Gisinianus flammeolus | reverse complement strand
AAGGATCTTGCTGTAATTTATTTTACGAAAGTTGAGCTGTCACATGATGATATTCAGGCCAATTTTGAAATAAACACTATTTGCTTGAGCATACCCTAGTAGCTTATATTTTTCTTCACAGGATGACCAATCATCCTGTTTCATCTTCTTTTCGGTTTTTGCCTAAATAAGGCGTTTACCAGGTAACTAGGGGTCGCATATGACCCCCTGAGTATGATATAGCTGAAAGAAGTGACCTTCCGGGTCAGGAGAGGTCAATATTTGAAAAAATGGCCGTCCTTTTTTATCCTGTTTTATATGACCTTTTTTTTCATCCTGTTTACAGTTGTAAACGATGATATTTTTTGGTATAACCCTGTATCATGCTGTTTTTTGGGGGCGACTTTTTTTATGCCCGCATATAAAAACAGGATGGTAGAGTGACCCTGTTTTATCTTGGAACAACTAAAAGTTGCCCTGTTTTATTCTGTTTTTTTGGATGACGTTTTTCATGATACCTACAGATACAAACAGGGTGATTGAGCGCCCTGTTTTGTACTTTTTTCATGCTGCATTTGATGGGGCGAAATTAAAAGTTTTTATGAGCTTTTTATGCAAATATGGCATAAGCATACTAAGCATTTTTTGGAAATTTTAAAAAATGTATGGAAAGGACACACACACAATACTTGGAATTTTTTCTAAAACTGTTCCAGCCGTGGCTGAATGGATTGCACAGTATATTTTATTTCATAATACAAATTTATCCTGTAATTGACTTTTATGAGTACAAAAATATTATATGTATACAACAAATACATAGTATATGCATACATATATAGATAAATATATACAATGATTGCAATGTGATGCTTTCATCTCATCACTGTAGAAATTGATAAAGTGTATACACAAAAAATATATGCTATTGTATAATAATATTAAGTCATAATTCGAACGAGAAAACAATAATAACTGCGATGTAATTCTTTTATTACATCCCAGTCTCTGGTAGAAAATTGTATTATTTTACTTTGGTGGAGATTCCCTTTGTCGGTAACGCTTTCCACCTGTACAAAAAGAAAATAAATACAGAAATTGGAATTTATTTATTTATGGACGATGCGGCAGAGTTTTGAAAGAAAAACTTTGCTGTTTTTTAGGAGAATATTAATACTAATAATGCTAGACTAGCATTGCTAGTAATAGTTTATTACAGTACCTGGCTGTTCGGCTGGATCTGTTAAAAAATCCGGCTTTCGTCAATTCCGCAGCTGCATAATGTTGGCGCCTTTTCCCCATGATGCTTGAAACTTTTTTTTCTACAGCATTTATCTTCTCTCTTTATTATTATAAGTTATACTTGTTTTGTATACATATTTTTTGGTTTTTACTCTTTGGCTTCGTATTTAGTAACTAACATATATAATTTACTATACCGTATGTATGTAAGCGATTTTTCCAGCAACTTCAGATTTTTTGGTGTTTTGAAAACAAAACACCAATAATATTATAATTATAGCGAATATAATTATATTTAAAATATTTGAAAGAGTATTCAGAGAAAACGACAAATGGGGATAAAAGAGAGAGCCGACTTTTAATCGTTTTTGAATGAGGCGCGCTCCCAGCGTCAGCGCCTCACACGTTCACTATTGAGTCAGAAATTTTCAGCGATGAGCAGACATTGTCTAAACATTGCTGTTGCTTTGGTATTGGTATTTAAATTTACATTTGAGTGTAATTGAAGTTTTACACACCTCATTTTTATCCATGTCAAAGGAATGTAATTAAATATACCCAATCCATACCTTTATGTTTTTCTAATACCCATCACTCTGTCTGTACGATTTCTCTTTTATAAATGCCGTCCAACGTCTCTTTACAACAACTACCAGGAGTCCCACTACACATGGAAAGGTGACCAGCGAGGCCAGGTTCAATGAATCTGGCCGCCAAAAAGACGACAGGTAATAAGTAAATTAGGACTTTTGCTTTCTAAAATCCCAATTTTCATGCACATACATATTTAATTTAATAAAAATCCTTTTTTTTCTCCTTTTCTATATAGTGATAACAGCCAACAATCCGAAAATTTACTTTTGTGCTCCAGCCGGTGGAATTTTGGACAACCTTGATGGACTTAACGAGAACATACCAAAAAATCAGACATTGGAAGATAAAACCACCACCTCTGCTGCAACTCCACTTGGTATGGATATCTCTGATCGCGAGGATCAACATATAGAAGAAAGTCAATCCTTGCTCATTGATGAGAGTGAGAAAACTAATAATGATGATGATTGAATTGACTGAATTCATCAACATTGATGCTGCCTCTGTTCAACAGAAAATGGGATTCTAATACTTTAATTAGAATCCCATTCATTTTTTACTTTATATTATTCTTATGTGCGTTTTTTCCACACAAAATGAGATTCTAATAATTTAATTAGAATCGCATTCATTTTTTTCGTTACTATATTCTTATTTACCTTTTTCATCCAGAGAACGGGATTGTATACTTTAATTACAATCCCATTCAATTTTTTACTTTATAAAACACTTTTTGGTTTTTACTTTATCATATTACAGTTATATTTCTATAACTGTAATACTCTATACTTATTTATATCATGATGAACCGTTTTTCATTTAAATAAACATCATATTAGTGTCTATATTGTTTTGAACAATAATCAATACTTGTGTTTCAAACCTAATACATTTGCTTTATTCCAGCCAATATTCAGTGCCTGCCCTAACCCCAGAAAGGGAAGAAAAAAAAACATAAAAAAGGGTCGCATGAAAACTGCATAAAACAGAGTCGCATAAAAACTGCATAAAACAGGCTGGCATAAAAACAACATAAAACATGGTCGCATAAAAACAACATAAAACATGGTCGCATAAAAACAGCCTAAAACAGCACATGACCTCCATGATAAATCAGAATGTGACCTGAAGGCAAAACAGGACAAAACAGGGTCTGACCCGAGGGCATAACGAGATAAAACGGGATGTGACATGACGGCATAACAGGATAAACCAGCGTCAACTAAAGACGCTGTTTTATCTTGGGGCTATATGCCCCAGGATTAATCAGAGTCACTCTGATTCATCTTGTTTTGATCCTGTGAAAAACAGAATAACTGTACCATAATCAGGATAAAAAACAGGATGCATGGCTACTGGGGCATACATATGTAATTATATTTTGGAAATATTTAACAGTTGTAAAGTATAGAGTCTAGTCTAAATAAAAGGTAAGAAAAAATCAAGAGTATAACGGGGTGAGTAAATGCTTTTTCACTACATAATTAAGTAGACATAGTCCACAGATTATGGATAACTAACAGATGACCAGGGACAGCCAAAAATATTTCATCACCAAGGTTGTTTAAAAGACTCAGCGAAACGCAGCGATTGGCCGAAATGGCTCAGTGAAACATCCTCATTGGCTCAAAGGGCCCCGCTACGTTTGAACCAATGTGAAATATTTTTGGCTGTCCCTGGTCATCTGTTAGTTATCCATAATCTGTGGACATAGTCCACGTTCTACCATGAGCGCCAAGGGAAACTGCGAAGGAAAAATAATAACAAATAATAATAATAAATTATTATGTGTACACACAAAAAAAATTACAATAGATTCTGCTATGTACTTTTCTTTCCTAAGTCTTTCAACAAATCAGAATTCTATTAGGTATATGATAAATAAATACGCTGTAGGGACTGCGTGTCAGACAGGACAGTCGACAGCTGAAGGTTCACGATCCTCATTGACCGGTGTCATCTTCATTGGAGAGACTTCTCGGGAATTTGAGTTGGAGAACCCAGAGTCGTGTAATGTATTAGAATTGATTGCAGCCAAATGAATCTGTCTCAATCTGGAAAGGAAAGCTAAAGAAAAATTAAAAGACACTTAAATAAAATACAAATAAAAAGAAAAGAATACATATGTACTTAAGTACTCAATAATTTTAAAATTTTGAACGCAGAATGTGCAAGTTTTTATTGTATTGAGACAATAATTTGAGTAAGTAAACATTAGTATTGAATTAGTCATTATTCAACCAAATGCAAATCATTTGAGAGCACATTATTTTTCAACAGTATATAGACACTACAAATAGGTATGTACTTATTACATAGGTACTTTCAGTGCATGTAAAATTTTCGTGCAGATTATTAGAGACTTTGTCTTTGGTATATACCAACAAGTTGAACAACTATATAGTTAATTTGTAAATACAGTTCTATTATTATTATTATTATTATTACATAGTGCCGACAATTTCATTTTATCAAGTGTACTAAAAATCACAAGTTAATTGACTATTTATATTGATATTATTATTTAAATTATAGATGCAAGCAATTCATAGCTCGCAATTAGAAAATATCTACATAAATATGCAATATAAATCCATCTCAACAACACGAACATTTCCTAAAGCTTTGCAATTATAATAACAAACTTCATATATACTATAAAGGAACTGTATATAAGACTCGTAAAATGCGAATGCTTAAAAAAGTTGACTAACACAATTATGATAATTGTTCTGCAAATCGCTGGATGGACTTCAAACGTTTGTTTACAATTTTGTCTCGTCTAATAAAATCTTTAAAGACCAGCTCTAATCTATTTGTTCATGGCTAAGTTTTCAAAGTTAAAGTGTTTACTTTCGAATATCACTTAAATTGTGTTTAGCAATCGTATATTATAAATCACTCATTTTATTTACGCTTTCGATCCCATCAAGAGACCACGAACGATAATATTTGTATTTAGTATTTATTGAAGCATGTTAGATACGTAGCGTTAGTTTTTCATCTTTAGAAAAATTAGATTGGCATAGTCAATTGTAGATCATCAATATGTGGGGACTAATAAGTTGCTTCAAAATAAAACAAACTCGGAGAAATTCTCCGGGAGAATGCTTTGTGCACACATTTGTGCAATTAGTCATTAATATCATTATCACTATAGAGTCACTAGTACTGGTGCATTGAAAATTCACTTTGCAATACAGTGCATAGTGTGCATACACAATATTTTTTAAGTGTCACTAGATTCTACATAAATAACGTGTATGTACTTTTAGGAAGGGCCTCACCACTAACTGCTACTCTGTTTTTTCCTCATATAGGCCTGATTGTTATGTATTTCTTCGACGAAAAGGAGGAAAACTTTCTGACTAGAAATACGATATTATCTAAAACTCATTTATAGTATTTATGTATAAATATCAATAAGTTAAATATTGTACATAGATCAATCTGTACACAACTGGAACGCTTCATTGACTGAGCGCTTTTAAATATAATACTCGTACACCGTGTGATCAATCATCTGTCACATAAAACGATACAGGTAAATATCTGATTAGTACAGTGTGTCCACGCTATTTATGGACAGATCTTATGGTTGAGCGTGAATCAAATTCTCAAGAAGAGTCGCCAGTCTAGTATAATCTTAGTCTACTCGATTTACTATATGTTTACTATACGTACTTACCTACTTGCACTCACAATCTCTCTCTCTATCATTTATTTTTCAACTTTAATTGAGTTTATTAATCAAATTATAATTAAAACTGTGCTACCGCGATTATCATCATCATAAAATTCATTTTTAATTGTTTTATTTTTTAATTATTTTTCCCGTACAAAAGAATTAATGATAGAGATGCGTAATGGAATGTGGAACTTGAGAGCGGTGGACTTTTAAGCAAATTTTACAAAGCATTTCAATATGTTCACAAGTATTTTTGCACATGTCGGTGGGGATGAGATTTGATTCATGGACAATCCGGCCCTTCAGCTGTTCCAAATTGGCCTTTCCCCATTGAAAATCCGACCGCGCAGGTACGCCCAGTAAAAATTATCTTTTGGGGTCAAATCGGGGATCCTCAGGAGGCCACTTGATTGGCCCAATCCATATCTCTGGGAAATGACCATCAGACCAACGTCGTACGGCAAGTGACCAGTGAGCGGGTGCCCCATCTTGCATCAGAACGACCCGCACCCTCAATTCTGGAGTCGCTTCAATGGCCGTTTCGCATTTAGCAGTTTCTCATTTATCAGCTCCAAGTACGCGGCTCCCGTGATTGTTGCGGGACAGAGCCATGGTCTAAAGATGCCACCACTTCAAATTCCGCTGAAGACGCTCAATCCGGGTGACTTAATTGAAATCTCATACAAGGCATGAGGATTTTGCTCGGCACAAACACGGGTATTGTGACGGTGACAATGTCCATTGAGATGTATGACGGCGTCGTCCAGCCACTCTGTTCAATCTAAAATGGTCCGGACCTCGCGGATCTTCTCAAGCCAGACGTGGCAAAACTCCTTTGTTCTCATTTAACCACAAGTTCAACAAACAATACTTAACTTAAAAACCGGTACATTTAAATAAGCAACCCCGTTGTGCATAATTATGAATTATTATTATTATTATTATGAAGTATTATTATTATTATTTAATTTCAACGAGCTTGCCTTTGAGCCAGATCCAAAACTTTAAGTTCTTAAACATAAATTAATTTAAAACTTTCTAGTGCAAGTCTGTTCTAAGAATGTTAGACTGAACTTCTTTTTAACTCTAATGTTTTGGCAATAGTTCTGTCACTTTGCATGTCGTCCCTTTGGATTTCCTCTGAAACCCTTGCGATATTTTCTGGAGTCCTTACAGTTTCCTTTCTCTCCCTCTTTTTATCGGACACTGATCCTTGATTTTTGAACTTCTTGATCAATTCTAAAACTGTATGACAATGAGGAGGATGGTCGTCAAATTTGTCGAACAAGCTTGACATGATGGTTTCTTGTTGATGTTGATAATACTTTTGGACGACCCACACACGCTGTTTTTGTGTTGGCCTTCGCCCCGTTTTATTTTCGCAGTGACGGGACTACATTTAAACTGAATTAGAATTAAACTTGAAAAATAGATGATGGTGAGTGCAAGTAAGTACGTATAGTAAACGTATAGTAAATCGAGTAGACTAAGATTATACTAAACTGGTGACTCGTCTTGAGAATTTGATCAGCCATCGGTGGCATACCATAGGATCTGTCCATAAATACCGTGGACACACTGTATTTTAGTTATAAGTATGTATACAAAGGTTACATACGCTCCAACATTCGGAGGATTGCATAATATCAAACAAATAAATCATAACGAAGCAGAAATGGTTGTGAGTATCATACTGTAAACAGTCAAAAGCAAACGTAAAACACCGTCAGACTCAATAATTAGTTTTCCCTTTTTCTAAATAAAGTTCTAATTTCGTACTATACAAGCACAAAATAAAAAATTTGTATAATTCAAAATTTGAAGGCAAGTCACATATTAGAATCTTGTTAGTACATACAATTAGTGCAAGGTACGAATGCGAAAGCTACAAGATATCATTTTCACAAATTCCGTCACATAATATACCAACTAGTTTTTTCATGTTTTTAGTGATTACTACTGACTAGTTAGAATTTTAGTATGTATTATTTTTAATTATGTAATCAAAACGATGTACATGTCTCTATCCACAGTAAATTCAAAAACAGTCAAAAAACGTTTAATACATTTACTTGGTTCATTAAGAATTTTTTAAAACTATAGCGTTGATTTGAAGAATTTGTTTAACCAGTTGACTGTGTATCTATAGATAAATTACCAGCTGGTGGAGTTGCTGGGCTAGTCGTCTCATCTTCTTCTTGAATTGTCTGTTTTGCTTCGTATTCCTTCCGCTCGTTGATCAAGTCGTGATATATCTAAGCAAATTGGAAGTATAGACATTCACAGTACAAACTACATTACTTTAACAAATCAAGTATGCATGTTTAAATTTTAAAAACTTACTTCTTTATTCTTAACGATCACAATACGACCTTCCAATTGGGGCGCCAATTGACATGTAATCTTTAATTTAAAAAAAGTACGAGAATCTGTCATTTTTTATTTTTTGTCATTACCGAGAGAAAGTTTTAATTGACATGTAAACTTACACGTTCAAAGTTCTCCAAAACATTTCCTTGTTTTGATAATGATGGACGAGGACTATGAAATAAATACAAACATGACAAGTAAGTTTTTGAAATCAAATGATACAAGTTATCTTAAAGATTTAGGAAATTCAATACTCTGATCGTGAGTTTGGCTAAACTTTTACATGTAGGTAAAAACTCCATAAACTTACGATAAGGATACACCCCGGTCCATAGGTGTTGGGGATAGTTCATGGATTTGCAATGAACTTAATGACCGTAGTAAACTATGACGGCGTGAGACAGTCACAAGGGATTGATGATGACGAGAATTCCTCCTCCGACCACAACCAGTGACCATTTTTATTGCCTCGAAATGATTTTGGACTGCTATAGATAGTTCCAAGCACGTCTCTTCATCTTTCAAAACTTCACAATTAGCCAGGACAGTGTAACCATCATGACCAGTTGCAATATACTTTTTGGTAACGAGTTCATAAAACTGATGTGGCTGGATATATTCATCCCCTACGCGAACAAACTTGGGATCAATTCGGTTCCCTGCAGGTTTGGAAGGATCAAAGGCAAAACGGATTCCTGGCAAATTCAAAGTAATACAATTAGTATATAGGTGACTCGATTTCAATTTAATTGATTGGATACTGGAGGTTGGGCGGCAAATAGAATTTTAAGTAATTACCAGCAACTTGTGGGAATCGGCCTTCCAATTTAGGATATTGTGAAACACCGTTCTCCAAGGCATCAACAAGTTGACTTCCTGTAATATTTAGTAGAATTTTAATTCATTTCAAAATTCCTTACAAATTTACCAGATCATATATAGGAAGATTAAATATTTTGAGAGAACAAAGACAACATACCGGAAACCTTTACAACAACAAGGTCATCCATCATTGGGAGGATGGTGAGCAAGTCCCGATGACTGAAAGACCCGGCTTCGTGAATACGATCAGAACGAAGAGTTCCGCTATGTAAAGCAAAATATAAGAAAATGTAAGGAGACCAAATCGATATTTTGTAATCTTTATTAAATTACTTACCGGAAAATGTAAAATAGGCAATTTGTTTTTATTACCTGTTAAGGATCGCGCATTCTGCATTCGTACACGCAAGCATAATATCACACATAAAATTTCCTAGATTCGTTTCACCAGTTCGTACAGCCTGGAATCTCCCCTCAAGGTCAACGTGAAACTCCCCGAGAATGTCGTCAAGCTTGGTACTCATCATTTCTGAAAAATGATAGAATGTTATGATTGAATTTAAGAAAATTGACTAAACTTTGCACGAAAGAAAAATTCACACCTGCGTAAACAGACAATTCATTTTTGAGGTCCACGTCTTCTTCATAGTCAGATGTAACAGAGATTCGATCAATTTGAAATTTAGGACTACCAATCTTCTCATCCCAAGTTACAGAAATGACACTGAAATCTCGAAAATCTGTCCCACTCTTTAAAACAGGTATACCTTTAACCTGTATGAATTATAAAAAAACAACAATATAATATAACTAGAACGCAAAAAGAAATTCGAAATATGAATGTACATTTATAATACTAATATTATGTCTTACATATTTCACATCATAAACATGATCGTGCCCGCCCAAAATAAGATCAATGTCTATAGCGTTTTCAGCCAAACGAACGTCATTTGGAAAACGCATGTGTGTAACCGCTATAACAAGATCGCATCCCTATAATTGAAAATTAAGAAGCGTAATTAAATAGAGAATTCAACTGAACTCTGAATTGCACTTTGATTTGTTTATATTTTTTGAAGTTGAGTATTTAGTAAATACTGTTTACGTTAAAAAAACTTGATTGCTATATGACTTTTTAATAAAGATATACAATATACAGGGTGTCACAAAAGAACAGTAACACTATTTGAAGTGAAATAACTTTTTTTTTTGTGAACCGATTTTGTTGATGGATATGGCAATTTAAAGAGGAAAGTCCAACTTGAAGATTCGCCAAAAAACATTTTTCAAAAATTTTCATAATTTTATGAAATTATGAAAAAACTAAAAAATTATTAAAATTCATCACAATTTCCTTGATCATTTTTTTATTTGTGAATCGATTTCGACGAATATGGTCTCAAATTAATCAGGAGGTCCAACTTAATAATGTTAAATGACACTTTATGAAATTTTGAACTTTCTTTCAAAATTTCCAAAAAACATTGATTGTTTAATTATTAATAATTGTTATTATGCAGTTTTTTTTAAAAATTTGACCTTTTCATAAATTTTGAAACTTAAAATTTATCAGAATAAATTGCTGCCTAAACATTGATTGATGCGGATTTCATTTTCTTTTCAACCGTTGCATGAGGATTCTCCGGATACCAATAACTTTGATTCCACGTGTGGGCTATCCCATTTAAGTTGAAAGAACGCTCATTTGACCAAAGGATCATATCAATGGGGGCCACAAAAAATAAGCTGAGAAATTCGTTGCACATAGAAATGGGCTGGGGGTAATCACCTTGCTGCAAAAACTGAACTTTCGAGGGTTGATATCGTTTCAACCCGACATCACTCAAAATTCTTTGAATTGACATCCTGCTGATGAGTAATTTTTTTTCAGCCTTCCGTATTGTCTCTTTTGGATTTTCGATGAATTTGTCAGCTACGCGATTAATATTAACGGAATTTTGTGTTGATCGTGGGCGACCAGTCTTCACCCGGTTATGGGCCACCGATCCAATTTCTTGAAATTTTATACAAATTTTGGCTATAGCTTGGCGAGTAGGTTGTGGTCGAGTTGGAAATTTTGTGGTCCATCTTCTTTGCACCTCCATATAGTTTTCAGTTTTTCCGTATTCAATAACCATGAAAATTATTTCCTCGAGTATCAATATCTCGTAATTTTTTGACAACTTTTCCCTTTTGAAATTTTTTAAAATAACGTTTTTCAAAACATTTCTCAATTTGTCACAACTTCATATCTCAAAACAAAGGACGCCAAAAATAAAACTTTCACAGATGGCGCACTTATGCATCAATTTTTTTGAGAAACCTCATTTTTTTTAAATTTTTGAAAGAAAGTTCAAAATTTCATAAACTGTCATTTAACATTATTAAGTTGAACCTCGTGATTAATTTGAGACCATATTCGTCGAAATCGATTCACAAATAAAAAAATGATCAAGGAAATTGTGATGAATTTTAATATTTTTTTAGTTTTTTTCATAATTTCATAAAATTTTGATAATTTAAAAACAATGTTTTTTGGGGAATCTTTAAGTTAGACTTCCCTCTTTCATTTGATAACCGTCACAAAAAAACCGAACACAGACATTTGACCTTTAGAGGTCATTTTATTTTTTGACCATGTGTAAAGGTCAAATGCCATTAGCCAAAACAATTTCACCAGGGGTAAACGTTTTTGCAATATTGTTTTCTGTCTCTCTGAATTTTTTCAGATTTTTGGGTCAAAGGGTCACCACAGGGGACCAAAAAGTCCGAATGATTGCGGAATCGGATTTAAAAGTTCAAATACCCGGGTAATCGAGTCGGAATGAGGAGAAATATCCTTGAGGGGATCAATATCTAGCATCCTATGAGTTTTTATGAACTTTGGTAAGCATTTATGGAAATGGCATCGAGTTTTGAAATACCGGAAAATCGGAGAAAATCGTCTGCGTTTGTTGCCTTCTCTGAGACTTGGAGGTCAAACCGTCGGGAATTTTGTGTTGCACCCATCACAAAACTTGATCAGCTTTGCATTTAGAGCACTTTTATTGTTTTTCTAAATTCTTTTGACAAACTTTAATTTTTTTCGAAATTTTGAAAAAAAGTTTAAAATTGCATAAAAATTTCATTTAACATTATTAAGTCGAACCTCCCGATTCGATTGAGATCAATTTCGTCGAAATCAATTCACAAATAAAAAATTGATCATAGAAATTGTGATGAACTTTAATAATTTTTTAGTTTTTTCATAATTTCATAAAATTGTGACAATTTTTGAAAAATGTTTTTTGGCGAATCTTCAAGTTGGACTTTCCTCTTTAAATTGCGATATCCATCAACAAAATCGGTTCACAAAAAAAAAAGTTATTTCACTTGAAATAGTGTTACTGTTCTTTTGGGACACCCTATATACAAAGTTTCATAGGTATGTGTGCATTCTATAAGGTTTGTGCCGTACCTCACTCTTTAACCTTTGAGCTAACTCATTGCCCACTTCCACGTAGTCTCGGAATGTCACCGCATCGGGGTCTATTGTCGATAGAGTTTCAAGCCATTCCCACTCTACAAGCCCCATCTTTTCATATATATAAGAAAAGAAAATCAATTCTCTAACCAATTTACTACACGACACTAGCTCATGGGTTACGACAGAGTCGTCTAGACATCAAAAAAGGTAATATCACATGATAATCACATTACAAATGGCAACTTTTACAGTGTTTAACTTACCAGTCCAATTTTTTTGCCTTGATTTTCTAAAACCCATGTAATAAGACCATCCCCAAGTGGAGCTCCAGTCTCATTATCGACAACGTTCGACATGAGCCAAGGGAAATTAGTCTTCTTTACTAAATCTGCCAGGACTTCAACGCCAAAATCTAACAATGAATCAACATGTTAAAATAAGTACATGTTGAAATAAGTACATGCTGTCCTGTACTAGATGTGAGCAAGGTAAAATATAGTATTTGCCGTATAAGCTGTTATAGAACCCCTGGGGTTGTATTTCAAAATCTTATAGAACCCCAAGGGATGTATAGGAGGGTGGGGTTGTACCATTACTTTATGTGTAATTCAGTCTGGGGTTGTATCAAACAATCTTGTACAACCCCTGGGGTTCTATAACAGCTTATACGGTAATATATAAATATAAATACAATATACACATGAAGGAAAATTACCAAAATCATGATTTCCAAATACAGCACATGTAGTCTTGCAGGCATTTAATACAGGAACCATTTGTTCGCCCTTTGTAAAAGTACTTACTGCAATAAAAATGGAAAATCATCCGATATGAATTTAAATATATACTTTTTAATGGCAAATTGAAAATAGATATACAATTAAAATATACAAACATTTACTTACACAATGACGGAGCAAAGCAATCTCCAGCAAAAATGACTACTGGATCTAATGATCGATATTGCTTTACAGCTGTACAAAATCGTGCAGCTCCTCCAATGGGCTCCTTATTTTGACTCGCCACATCATAAACATCATTAAAGTGAATAATGGTTAAAGTTTTTGAATCCGTGGATTGATTGTGCTTATTATTGATGTCATTTTTATTAGCTACGGAATCCATTCTGCCTTCCTTCGCTTGACGACGAAAAATTTTGAGCCTGCAATAAGAGCAACAGGAAAACATTTCCAATCAACAAATATTTAACACGCGTATATACACTTAAACTGAGGAATAATTCTCACAAACTTGTTCTTCCCACGTAGAATCAAATTCCGCTACTACCCAACATAATATGTATATGTTTTGAAAGGCGTTTCTGAGCATGTATTTTACATTTGACCCCACCCTCACCCCATGACCCTATGGCTCCCATTCCGTATTTAGAGTAGGTGACCCAGGCCCTATAAGATGCAAAGGGATTTATGTTTTCATCTCATACTGTTTTCTTAAAATATCAAAATCTCCCATTGCTCCGTGAGGGGTCAATGGGGGTTCCATGGGGGGTCAAGAGGGGTCAAAAAGTTTTTTTCAATCAACATGTTACAAAATGTGTGAAACGTGTTTTTAACCATATTTTGCACATTTGACCTCCCTACCCCGCCCCCATTGCCTATTTAGAGTAGCTCACCCCGGACCTATAAGATGCAAAAGGATGGTATTCGGACGTTCTGCCGACTCAGACTTTCTGACGATTCAGTTCTGACTATTACTTTCTGACGATAGGACGTTGTGACGAGTCCTTTCTGACGATAGACCGTTGTGACGACGGTTCTTTCTGACGAGGTCAATGTGACGACAGTTCTTTCTGAAGAGGTCACTGTGACGACGGTTCTTTCTGACGAGGTCACTGTGACGACAGTTCTTTCTGACGAGGTCACTGTGACGACAGTTCTTTCTGACGAGGTCACTGTGACGACAGTTCTTTCTGACGAGGTCACTGTGACGACAGTTCTTTCTGACGAGGTCACTGTGACGACAGTTCTTTCTGACGACAGTTCATTAGGATATTGTTGATGGTATGATGAGTGTATATACTGTCGAATCGTTTTGCCGTTTCTGATCAAGTATTAAGGGGATTAGGCTAATTTGGGTGTCATAGAAGTCCCTCCGCAATCGTCACTCCTTATTTTGGATCCTTGCCCCTTAAAAGGTACCAACTTCTTGCACTTTAACATGCAAAGTCAGACCATTCATTTGAAACATAATGCATTAGAATAAAGGGGCAAAAATCGAACAGTGTGAGTGCATTTGTACAATTCTGGATTGTCATTCGTACGGACCCAAAATATGCGATTTGAAACAAATGCACTCACACTGTTCGATTTTTTACCCCTTCATTCCACTGCATTATGTTTGATTCGACAGTACAATGCATTCAGTGTACATGGCAATGAGTGTTCCTCATGTAAATCCTTTTTTCTGAGTAAAATTATTTTTACTCCTCCCAGCTTTTGAAATTGCCCTATAGTGATAGTGAACCAAAGAGATAGAGAAATAAAGAAAGGATTCTTTGAATTCTGGATTAGCACCCTCAACTGAATCAGGAATGAGCACGGGACTAAATTTTGAATCCGCTTCCAACCCGAACTCGCTCATACCCGTCCCGTACCGTACCGGATTTTGGTATTGCTCAGTCGTCCCGGATCCCAGGACCACTGATTTTCCGGTACGGGACAGTCCCGGAAAATGCTCATCCCAAAGCTGAATGTACCAAGACAAAGTAGGATGAGAAAGGAATTAACTTTTCTTAATGGTAAATTTACAGGCCTAATGTTAGGAAATTGTAATGCGTTATCTGCGTCATCAATTCCGAGAAATAGGATGGGACGAATCGGAAGACATTTACAATACTTTTTATGTGTAAGTATTTGACTATTTTTTAAATAATGATGGTCTGTTTTGATTATTTTTTAAATAATGATGGTCTGTTTTGATTATTTTTTAAATAATGATGGTCTGTTTTGATTATTTTTTAAATAATGATGGTATGTTTTGATTATTTATAATACTTTTTATGATGCGCTTTATATTTTATTTTGTTTAAAAAGTGATGGTCTTAAATAAATAAATAAAATTAAAAAATCTCTACTCGAAATTTTAAAACTCGTCAGAAATATTCTCGTCAGAAGTGCATAATAGTCAGAAATATTCTCGTCAGAAATATATTCGTCAGAAATGGACACTCGTCAAAAATATATTCGTCAGAAATGTACACTTGTCAGAACGTCATCGTCAAACGTCTTCGGCAGAACGTCCTAGAATCAAAAGGATTCCTGTTTCTATCTCTTACCGTTCTTTTAAAATAGCGTTACGCACAGATAGACAGACAGCTCCATAATATATAAAGAGGGTTGATACTTAAAAGCCCCTTCCAATTTACACACACCGTGTACATGTCTGTAGTGTTTAGTCTATAAACACTACAGACAATAACTTTGGAGGAAAAATATAACTGTAATTTCCAAACCACTTTAAATGGAAAACAGAGGAAAGGGACATATGACATATGTATGTTGCCGATAAATAATGCATCAGATACTTAACTTAAATTATATTAGGCTTGGCAAAGATTTTCTTCCATAACACTTCCACACTTACACTTTCACACGTCAGCTCAATGTTTACTCACATTTCTTCATTTTAATGGTACATGTATATGAAGGCTATATTATTATTTAGTTAGAGTTTGATGTTAAATCGATGATTTGACCGGAATTCATTTTGAAATTATCTTTAATTCTCAAGCTTTTGAAGAAACGTCTGTCTTCTTCCTCAGGAGCCTCAGTATGACTAAATTAAGTTAACTAAATACGTTGTAATCAAGGCCCTATATCCCTTTTTTTCGTGGGCTGCCTCTACAGTGGAGAGGGGCAAAATGGAGGGAGATGTAGGGCCTTCGTTGTAATAAGAACAAATTACGAGTTCAAGTACGCACTCATAAATTAAAACTAACAAATTTCGGAGTCAACAATATAATGTAATCGTTGCTGTAGAGATATAATTTCGTTAATGTAATTTTTTTGTTTCGGTCGTTCTTAGCTAATTGATTAGAGAAAACAGAAATGCCAGCCATACTTATCTTATTGCCCAACCCCGATTCGCATTTACAGTCGTTGATTTGTCTTTTCTAATGTAAACTGCTTCCTTGAATTTTTTTTCCCATAACTTATTTTGTCTGTCCAAAATGCATACATGGGCAACAGGTTTGGCAGTGCTGCCGATAATATTCGAAACCTGCCGACTACCTGGCAAAAATTCAATTCCCTGCCGACTACCTGCTTCTTTTATTCCAAATTCCCTGCCAGGGAATTTAATATTTTCAATGCAAAATCGATAAATACAAATTTAAATATTTTAAGTTCATTAACTCTGGTCCCTTTTGGTTTCTGGGGTAAAAAATTACGAGGATTCCGAATCTGAAATCAGATTTTGAAAAATCCGAATTCCAACTCTCCGAATTCGGAAATTTCGGGGTATTATTAATGTTTTGCACTTTAATTTCTTGTTTAATGGTTTACACAGTGTAAAAAAATATGGACAACACGATTCCGATCATAGCTGCCCATGGATCAGCTCACTCACCCCATCCCAGAAATCGAAAAAATGTCACTCACCCCGTCTTGGTTGAAATAGTGAGGGGTGATCCCCAAGAGGGCCACTAACCGTGAACTGGCGAGCGCCTGAACACACTTTTGTGGGCGGGTCGTCACCGAGAGTGTCGCCGTATCAGTGACCAAAAAGGTCAGTCTTGTTTCATTTGTCGAAGAGGTCAAGACATTTCTTGAGTTTGACCTTAAACTTGACCTGACCCCAAAAGTTTAAAAATTTGGATTCATCGTTATCGATTTTGAGTAAAGTCGTGGACGTTACATTTGTTCAGTGTCACTTCAGCGTCAGCGTTAAAGTTCACTTTTCGAAACTTTTGACATTTGTCTCGTATGTGGCAAGTGTAACGCTCGCGACTGTGGCGTCGTGGTCGATATTTGCTAATTGCGAACTCGATGACAAACGATGTTTTGCTTCGTCGAAGACGTTGTCTTTCAATTCCTTTTTGAATTTCATGAAACTTTGTCGTTGACGTACTTCTGTGTACGATATCGTTGAAAAAACTTTTCAACTGAAAGGCCCCTTTGGGATAGTATAGGCGTTTTGGGCCCACTTGAAAAAACATGGAACAGACCATTGCTCCCAAACGGGATTAATACTGTACAATAATGGACTTGTCTTCTGCATTTCTACCGAAGGAATTGTGGGAGCAAAGGTGTGTTCCATGTTTTAAACGATTTGGCGCAAGGAGCATATTGAAGCAAAATGT
>JAIUND010003139.1:0-17494 GCA_034699125.1 Gisinianus flammeolus | reverse complement strand
GTCCTTAGATTCTCAAAAGAGGGCCGGAGTCTGGACAGCCCGAGCTCTATAAGTCAAATCCACCTTCACATTTACTGCTATAAAGACTTGTACGGGCAACAACAACATTTTTGCCCTGTTAAAGCTCGAATTCTGCTGGATTCGGATCCTCACGATCATACAGCTCTTCTCAATCCCAAAGCCCAGTTCCGTTGGACGTCTTTCGAAAACATCAAAAATAGCTTTGAAACCACACGTTCGGACTTTAAAGGTGCGACCGTCTACGCGTCCTTGAATGTGGACAAAGGCTACATTAACAGATGGACGAATATCGGGGCGTTCCGGAAGGAATCCAGCAATAGTATTCGGCAAGTCCTGTCCGAGGGAAATACCGAGCTCACGATTGTTCGGATCACTTCCGTCCTCGCCCAAGAGCACAATTTCACCATCGAATTCGTCGGCCACAAAATATCAAGTTATCTGGGTTGCCAATTAGGGATCATCCAATCCCTTGGGCTGATGCCGTCCTCCATCCAAAATTATGGTCTCGCGGTTGGATTTCAAATGACGCATATCCAGCTCGTCCACGGTCTGAACAGCTCTAAGGACATTCCGATCTGTTTCCAGGACTTGTCCGCTCCATTTCAGTCCCCAGTGTGGACGGCTCTTGGTGTGAGTCTCCGCCTCATCGCCCTCACCTTCAAAATGGTGACTAGGGCGAGTTTTTGGGGTTCGGCATCGTTCATTTTGGTACTTTTGGTGGGGCAATTTCTAGACCCGAAGTATGTCAACGGATTCAAGTTGAGTGCCTCGACCTTAATCTGGGCCGCCCTTGTTTTCTTCATCCTCAACTATTATTTGGCTGCCCTTCAGAGTTTTCAGGTCAACCCCGTTCTGCACGGTGAGGGACGGAATTTTTCTCAACTTGAGTGTGACAACTATTCCTGCTACATCAAACCAGCCTGGAAAAACGTGGTGCAGAGATGGATGATGGCGTATAGAAACGAGAAAAAGACGGCGGTCCTCGCTATGAATCAGCCTTTCGTGGACATGCTCAGGGCGGAGGACCCAGACTCCTTCACAACTCCTGCCCGGATCCGCTCATTCTATAGGAGTGATCGCTTCTGCATCGTTAAAGATGAGTACAAGCCCCGAGATTTCTACAGACTTCTCGCACGGTCGATGGGCCGCAACTATTTCCTGTGCAAGGACGAATTCTTCCCGCGGGCACAGGTATGGACAATAAATACGGCGTGGGGGGACGGGCCCGTGAGCTCTTTCGGTAGGATCTATAATTCGGGGATTTTTCAGTTCTGGATGGGATTGAACAAGGATCTTGGCGGTGCATCGCAGAAGACAAGAGGGATTTACTCTGCTTTGAAGGGGACGGCGGAGGGGAGGATTCTGAGGGGTGAAGTGGACGAGTTTTCCCCACCGGACCCGGTGCCGTTGAGTAATTCGCTGATCAAAGCGATTTTCTTCACATTTCTCATCGGATTGGCTGTCGCAGGGCTGAGTTTTGTGAGAGAATGTCTCGTCACATGGGGATGGACAACTCATGTTGAGAGTCCTGACTGAAAGCTGAAAATATTGTACAATAGCTCAGAGCTCTCACCTCTTATCCGAGAGATTACAGGGAAATTGATTATTGATTATTGATTATCGATGATAAGTGTATTATATAAACACATTTTGTGTCTCTCCTTCTTTTCATTCCTAAATATTTTTTGATGCTGATGAGAAGTCATCTGATTTTTGTCCAGCACACGCGCAGTCACTACAAAAAATGTCAATCTTTGCCCGTGTAATTACACTGTGCGTCGTTCTCTGGCTCTCAGTCATTGTAGAGGGTCAAGAACTTTTCTACACAAATCCCGTGTTGGACGAGGTCTCAACCGACCCGATGGTCCTCCGACTCGGGAACTTCTATTACATGGTTTTCACCGCCGACTTCTCTGCCCCGAATTCAACAGCTGAGATCACGATCCTGAAGAGCTCGATCCTCACGGATTTCCGAAAGGCAACCCGCACCGTCGTCTACTCGGCTCCGCCTCCTTTCGAAAACCTCTGGGCTCCAGGTACCCGCCCACATAAAAATCCTCATTTTTTCAAACAGTTTTTTTTTCTCTCTGTCTGTGTGTGTGTGTGTTTATATGTACAGAGATGCATTTGGTGGATGGACAGCTCTACATGTATTTCGCGATGAATATCCCTGGACAAACTCACTACTCGTACTGTATCAAGGCGGATGATGCTGAGGATCCGATGGGGCACTGGAGTGACTACGCAGTCCGGTTATTTCCAGGGGTGACAGAGTCCGCAATTGATGTCACAGTCCTGACGACGACCTATCCCAATAATAATAATAATCGTAGTACAGCAGCAAATTACTTGGTGTGGGCGGGAGAGCGGGACAGTTTATTCATAGCGCCGTTGAATAATCCTGTGGAGGTGGGCTACCCGCGAGTCCGGATCCGACAGGCTCATGCGGGTGATGGCGGTGTGAATGAAGGGCCCTTCATTCTTTATCGCGGGAATCGACTCTTCCTCATCTTCTCTGCGACCCGGGAGCGCTACTGTCTATTGATCATGGGCATGAATGACTGGATGGAAAAGGATCCGCTGGACCCTAATAATTGGTGGCATGGCCCGGACAAATGTGCCTTCGAGTCCAATGTCGAGTCCAACATTGTTGATACTGGACACGCTTCGTAAGCTACCCGCGGATATGATTTTATGTATAATTTAATTTAATTGTTTTGAGCGTTCAAAAAGTTTTTATTTTAATGCCGTATATGTGATTTGATTTGTATATGGAATTCCAGGTTTACCACCTCTCCCGGTACAAAAGCTACTCAAAAACTAATTAAAACTCCATGTCATGATTTTAATTGTGGTTTTAATTTTTGTGAATTAGTGATGATGGAAAAGGGGTTTTTGTCATTTGATTATTTAGATGGGACAGAGGTTTGGTTCGTGTATCATGCCCGGAGGGGGGACTCTGGGGGTTGGGACAAGGGCCGGCTGGCCCGGGTTCAAAAACTCGACTTTGCCCCAGATGACTACCCAATTTTCCCTGTAGCCAGTCCGAACAATGTGTCGATTCCAGTTCCCAGTGGACAAACATCCATTTGACATGACGAAACTCCTCTCGAAATCTTTTGTTTCAAATCCGCCCTGTATAAACTGTAAATTACGCAATTTAATTATAATTGTATTTATTATATATCATGTTTGCGAACAATGCACAAAATGACGTTGACTAGTGATGGACTCAATAATAAGCAAAATCAACCAACCACAACAAATAAATAACAATCCCTGATCCTACACAGCATTTTTCATCTTGCCTTAAACCAGTTTGTCATTTTTCTCTTATCCAAGTTGCGTACTTGCGTAATTTTTCCCGTAAGCCAAAAAAAAACAATAATGAGTAATGAGCATTTAAATTTTATTTGTGCACTTGAATTACAGATAATTTCAACTTTTGTAACTTTGATTACGGACTCGACTTTTGTGACGGCCAGATAAAAAATGTTGTGTAGGATCTTGAATTCGAATTTGATCAAGGATTGTTATTTATCTTGATTGATCGATCGATTGATTGATTGATTTTATTATTTATTTATTATCGAGTCCATCACTCACCGCCGGATGCAGTCAAACACAACATAAAATAAAATAAAAGCCGTGACATATAAATATAAAATAAATGAAGTTAATTACTTAATAAGTTGGGTTAGTAAATTAAAACTTATTGCAGATCTTATTTTTAAAGAATTTATTTTGCGGATGCGAGGAAATGAGCAAAAGAAAATAATTAAATTATACAAAAAAAAAATGCCGTTGAATCAAGTTTTTCCCTTTTGTTACCCGGGTGATTCAATTGTTGAAGAATCCACCGCGCGCGCCTTACTCCCAAACAAAATCTCTCCGCACTCGTCCGCATATTTTTTATACGTATGCGCGCTACATCCAGCAGATTAATCATTTGAGAGGAATTCCTCGTCTTTATACAAACTTAAATAGGATTCACTTCCGTCCCTTTCTTTCCAGAAAATCCCAGAAATTAGAAAACCCACAAACGTTTGTCTTTTACAATCCAAGGTAAAAAGTTGCTTACACTTTAAACTTTATTTGATTATACTTTTTTCAGTCTCATCAAATTTTATCCAGGAAGTTAAAGGAAAAAAACTCTTATTATTCCCCAGCTCCGTCCCATCCCCCGCTCCTACAGTTAAACTAAATAGACAAAGCAATGTCGAGGGTAGGACCGAAAACGAAGGAGGCGCCCATCTTCAAGAAAAGTCTTCACAAGGGCCCGCCCCGGAAACCAAGTCATCGGAAACAGAGTAAGCCGGGAGTGTCTCACAAGCCAACGAAGGAAGGACACCGGAAGTCCCAGAATTTAAATCCGGAGGACTCGACATGGATTGAGCCGACCGAGAGCCAGGGTGGGATGATGGACAAGAATCAAGGAGCGGAAGGAGGAGGAGGAGGAGCAGGGACGACCGAGTCGAACATGGACAACATGAACATGAATGAGATGTCACCGGAAGACGCGCTGATGGCAACTCCAGCAAAGAAAGGACTGCAAAGGGACTGCTGTTGTGGGAAATCCCTCAAGTTCTGCATCTGCCTCTGGATCTTTCTTGCGTTGCTCTTCATCCTCCTTGTCATCACCCTCGTCATGGTCCTCGTCTTCATCGTCCTCGTCGATACTGGAATGAAGGCTGCGGGCCGATGAAAGGCCAAATAGTGCCGATTAAAACTAAGGGAAAATCATCTTCAAGTTTCCCATCAATAAAAACGTACAAATTCTGTAAAAAAAGAAAAAAAGACTCTTGAATATCTCAGTAATTTTTCATTCAACAAAAACAACAATTTTTTTCACGTTTATTGATAAAATATTTTTAATTCAATTTATAAATTCATTTATTTGTGGTGCGAGTTTGCGTTTAACAAGAAGAAGAAGAAGAAGAGGAAGAGGGCATTGAAATATGTGGCAGGTGCTTTGGTTTTACGGCGGGAAACAGAAAACATGAAAATATAGTGGGCATTTTTCGGTCAATGACGAAGGATTTTGACACGGGGGGCGTTCTCATTCTTGAGGGTTAGATGGAATGGGCGGGTTTCCGGCGGTTTTCCGGGAAGGTGAGCGGCTCAATGTTTCCAATTTCAATCTCGATATTTTCAATTATTGACATCACTGGACGAGATTCATCACTCTCATTTTCTGGAGGATTCCCATGAGCTTCCGGGTCCGAAGAAATTCCATCAATTTCAATTGCCGAGTCCGGAGAATCCAGATCATTTCCAGTGTTATTGTCTTTCCCTGGGGCTTCTGGAGAAATATCCCGACTTTCCGGATCCTCTCCATCCGTTAGTATGGGCCAAATCTGATCGCTTTCCTTATTTCCAGCCTGCATTTTGGACATTTGGAGATTAGGATTTTCCCCATTTCCAGCAGGGATTTGTGGCTGCTGCTGCTGCTGCTGCTCTTCTTCTTCTTGTTCTGGACAAATGAGATGAGCTTCGTCAGAGGAGGACCCTTTGAGTTCCTTCCAGAACGTGTAAACGGCAGCGAGTGCGACCGAGCTGAGGATGGCTGAGATGAAGAGAGTGCGAATGAAGGGGGTGAGGTCCTCGTCCACGTGGACGACGATGAGGACCACCAAGAGGAGGAACGTGATGGACTGGAGAATACACCAGCACTTGAGGAGAACCTCAGAGGGCTGGAAGAAGGCATTAGAGACGACGGGCATGATTTTTTTAAATAGTTTTACTTAATCTCATTAAAATTCCAATATAGATAATTAATTATTGAAAGCAGCAGCACACACCTTTCGCACTCCGGCGATGAGCAGAACGCCCAGCCCGACCCCGATCATCAGCGGGAAGAGGCGGAGCGTCCTCAAAATCAGAAGCTCACATTCTGAGAAAGGCGGAAAAATATAAAGTAAAAAAATGAACATTCAAATATTTTAAGCAAGGAAATTGTTCTGGGCAGGAACTCACGTAAACGTTCATTGCTTCTATCGCCGTAGCCAGAGTAATTACATTTATCATTACTTCGATTCAGGGCGTGGACTCCTAAGACAAACCCCACTGCGTTCCCAACCTGATGATGTGTCGTCAAAGATAATTATTATTGTGAACAATTAAATTTTGAGTGTCATGTGTCTTTTAATGTGTACATATTTATTACATATAATATTAAGAAAATGGAAGGACTGACAATTTGGAGGACGCCGAGGATGTATTTACGAATCAAAGCAGTCGGACCAAGTCCAGCCCAGGTCAGGGGCGATTCTCGACAAATGCATTGAATTCCTTGTATTGCTGCTGCTGGACATTTGCCGGAAATCAATTAAGAATTGTCGTTTAGAAACAGAGGGTACAAAGTCAAAGGAAAAGGAAAGAAAGGCAGAAAAGCAAACTGAATTTTGAGTTTGCAAAAGAAAGAGACGAGGAAAGACTTTCCTTTTTTTGCAGTCGTATACAATTGGACAACCTGGAATAACTGCCAACGTTGACCACACTCTGTTAAAATATAGAAAACGGACCTTTTCTCCAGTTGAAGAGCTCTCAAACACTCAAGTGCCACGAGTCACACTGGAATGGCTGGAAATAACGGGACGTGGACGGTCGGGCTTGGGCTTCGTCGATTTTGTACTCTCTTAACGCGCTTCACACACACACACGCGCGCATTAAACTTGAAAAATTTGTGGAGGACTCTCCAGCTCCTCATCGTTTGTGACTGGACAACATCCAACGGATTTCACATGAAATTTACTCCAATTTTTGTGTACTTTACAACAAATTGTTTTTTCCTTTTCATTTGGAAATTTTCAAGGAAAATGAGAATTTGGACGCTCCCGGAAAAAAATAACGAGCTATTTGATGGTCCCGTTTTGGTTCAAATTAATGCAAAGTTTATAGGTGAAAAGTAAATGAAAAAATTGTCAATGGAAAAAATTGTCAATGGAAAAAATTGATTTTATAATTCATTCTTCTCTGTACGGAAAGGTTTTAAATTTTCCTGAGAGGACTGTAACAGCTTGATGACGTCACCACTGCTTTCTCCACACGCGGACTTTGGTTTTGCCTTTCCCCGCCAACCGACTCATTTTCTCCAGGAAGAAAACTACGGAGCTGACCAGGAGTCCCAGGAAAAGAAGGACGAGAGGATTCAACATCAATTTCTTGTCCACAACGCCGCCCCTCTTCTCATCTCCAGCAATCCCTTCATCCGCCAATGCCACCCGCTCCCGCCTCTTCCGGTGAATCGTCTTGAGAGACTTTTGGTAGAACTGCGTACGCATCCACAGATCAAAGAGTCCGCCCTCCAGCATCACTTCCGACGCCAAGTCCACGCCCACTAAAAAAAATCATCCAATTTAATTTTTATTTGTCCAAGAAATATTTGAGATTTTTTACTGCGGATAATTAAAGAAAAGGTGGGAAGGATTAAAAAAATCCTTGAATTTCGTCACTGGGCTCACACTGAAGTTGTGGATTGAGTGGAGAGACGCCAAAGAAGCTCGCAGTGGACTGGACAGAGTCTTTGGACACTAAATAAAGGACTTTGCCCTCTTCGTCCACGAGATTCGTCCCCGCCTGTCCGTACAAATAATTCTCCACAAAGACACAGACTTTTGGCCCCTCCTTCATCACGGACGCGAGACACTACGGAAAGGAATCTCTCAATCAGTTTTGTCATCTATATAAATCTAGAAATCCTTGAAATACACAAATCAAACAAACGAACCGGCCGAAGAGCTCCCTTGTAGTCGACGACCGGATGTCGGAGGTTCCTCGTCCACTTGTGCCGCACATCGAAGCTGAAGGCCTTATAAAAGAGGAAGTGGACGTGGAAATTCGGCGATTAGATGAGCTCGGCGAATGTTGTAGGCGGACTCACATAAATCGGCTCTACCAAAATGGCGACCACAATGGATTTGTACAAACTCACCATCACGATATTCACGAGGAGCCAGGTGAGGAAAATTGTTCGGATGGCGGGAGAGAGGATCTTGCCCGGGGACAGGACGACTTCCGATACGGGCTGGTCGATGAGGACTCTAAGAAAATCCGAAATTTTCCCCACGACCTCATTCAAAATGCATAAGAAATTTGCTTTTGCTCTTGCTCTTGATTTTCGTCCCCGGGCGAAGAACTTTTTTAGAGCGTACAGAGCGACCACATTTCCCCCGACAGATAACCCGAGGGCAGCCCAGACAGAGGGCTGGAACGGGAGGAGGAGGAAAAAGAAAGAGACTTCGGTCCGCTTCGGCAGCCCGGAGAAGAATTTCACTGGGCTGTGTACACCTCTGGAGGATATCCCGATGGATTTGAACTGTCCCACGAAGGGACCAAAGGGTAACGACATGTCCGCATCGTCCTTAAGGATCGCCTGGACGTAGGTGTCAAAGCCCCGTGACACGTCCACCGAGATCACCTTCGGCGTCGCATTCAACATGGAACTGAGCTCCGCCACCTTCACGGCCAGGAATTCGAGTGTCCCGCGCTCTTGAAATGCCCGGACCGACTCGTCCGAGGGACCTTCGGGTGGTTTAAGCGATGCGATTCTAAGGATTTTGCCTCTTAAATCCAGGCGCCGCTCCATCCTTTTAATCTGATTCCAATTCCAATGGATTTTACCGCCCTCAGCAGTGAGCGAGACAACATTTAAAAGTCTTTTGAAGAAGGGATTAGTGGACGGCAGGGGCGGATTCCCGGAGGAGCCGAGGAAGAAGAAATGAAAACTGTTCTCATTCTTCCCGGGTAGTTGAGAGAGCCAGAGAGTAGGATTGTCGGGAAGATCAGAGTCCGAGTCCGAGTCCGAGGGGGGAGTCTGGATAAATTTGAAGTAGAGGATTAAACTGCAGCTGGGCGAGTGCCTTAATTTTAGGGAGGATGGAAGTTGCGGGAGGTTCAAAATTAAATTGGTTTGGAATCCGGGGAATCCGGCAAAATCTTCAAGGTTCCGGAGAACCGAGAAATGCGCGGGATCTGTGATGCGGGACTGGACTCTTATTCCTACTGCTGGAGAAACAAGGATGAGAGTGCAGTTTGAGATGGGAATTCTGGACAAAATACGAAATGGTAGTGGCTGGATATTCGAATTCGAATTCGCCCGAGTTTGTGGATTCAACAATTCCTCAAAATGATATCCAGCAGAAATCTCTCGACCACACAAAAACAAGCAAAGGATTAATATCCACTGTAACGGACTGATTTTCATGGGCGCCATTCAACATGCTATTTGAAATCCCACCGAAAAATCCGAATTCTCAGCCCGTTGCTTATTACGCTTAAAATTTTGTTTATCCTATTTCGTAGATTTCTCTTTCATCTAAAACCTTTCCAAGTCCAGACAAGCTAAAAAAACACGAAATAAATCCTTTGATCGTATTTTAGCTTTTACATGTGTGTGAGTAGTACACAGTTGAAGAATGGATCCCTTTTTGACTGTGTGTGTACAAACAGAATGTAAAATCAAAAGCATTTACGAGTCAAAAGGACTCGGACGGTTCTGCATCATAAACTCTGGACCCGCCTGTACAAAGAGGAGTGGACAAAAAAACAGCCGACAACAAAACCCTTTTCTTCTAAATTTCTCGACCAAAATCTCATTTATTTTGTTTGTTCTGGAACGTCGAGTTCATTTATTCATTGAGAGAAGTCAGCCGTGTGGAAAAGGAGGAGTCCTCTGAACCATATTTGACAATTTGAGGACAAATAAGGGACAAAAAATTGAAAATAAATCTCATTTTCTTTTCCATTCAAAGAAAAGGAAAAATGTTGTCTCAAATCGAATGAAAATGTGCATATTGCGTTTCCACATGCGTATCACATTTCATTCAGCAACAGTACCCGCGTCCGTCAGCCCCTACTCTTTCTTGTGAACGCCCGCCTAATTTTTTTTTGTTTGGTGAGGCTCCAGAATGGTGGCCTCATTATCAAAGCTAGATTCAACACAATGCTCAATACACTGAAAGCACACACACACATAATGCACACACGCTGTGAACTCTGAATATTCGTGAACGTCTCACACTCTTGGCAACTTGCCTCCATTTCCTCTACCCCCAGTCGAATTTAATTGAACGTAACGTGTAAGTAAATGAAAGTAGGTACGAACTTGAATTTTTTTTAGTAACCTTCTCTGTACTGGGTTTGTGTGTCAAATCAATGTCAGCTCACACACACAAAGTGCGTTTGTTCTATTCTTCATGAGGCCCCTCTCATGTCAGCGGAAATTGGAGTCTAATCCAAATTTCCTGATTGTCCCGAGAGTCTTCCGTGCAAAGGTGAGTAGAGACGATAAACAGAAAGGTCACTTCCACTTCTCAGTTGACATCGACATAGAAAATCGGGTAAGTTGAATTAAGATAATAAAAGTGAGTGAAACCGTCAAACTGGGCGGGTTTGGTCTAATAATTTCACGGTAACTGCACAACTACATATTTGTCAGTCCCGTATACTTTACGGATGCATAGCAAAATCCTTACAGATTTACTCTTTGCTTTTCAGGGTAAAGAGATCAGTTTTTGAATCCAGAATCCAGAGCGGAAAAAATGTTGTCACTTGCCACTCAATCCTCGGCCTTCCTCGTCATCGGGATGGCGACTCTCCTCGCCGAGTCCGCGCCGCAGCATGAACATGTGCGTAATTTGAAAAGCAACCATTTGAATTATATTTTCAGACTTTAGTGTATTTCTTTACAACCACAAGAATTTATTAGAGAATATTGTAAATCATAATGGATGGCCCCTTTTGCGTTCACAAAATCAATCCGCTTTTTTAACCTTTGTAGACGCAAAGGATGGCAGGGGCTTTGGCTTCAATATTGGGGGAAATGGTGGTGGCGGCGGTGGTGGTGGTGCGGGTGCCTTTGCAAGTGGTGCGGGAAATTTCGCTGACGGTGCAGGGAGTTTCTTTCAAGGTGCCCAGAATATGGCACAGGGTGTCGGAAATTTTGCTAGTAACGCCGGAATGAGCGGAAGCTTTTCACATAGTGGTGGGGGTGATGTTGGAGTGGAGAGGAGTGGGGGAGGCGGTGGAGGTGGTGGAGGCGGTGGGGGCGGTGGAGGAGTTGGGGGTCGTGTCAATGGTCTTGGAAATGGCTTAGGAGGCGGAGATAATGGTCTCGGTGGTGGAATTGGAGGCGGAGTTCATGGTCTTGGACAATGACTTGGTGGCGGAATTAATAAGCTTGGCCAAGGTTTAGGAGGCGGAGTCAATGGCCTTGGAGGTGGAATTGGAGGTGGGGTCAACGGTCTTGGAAATGGAGTAGGAGGTGGGGTCAATGGCCTTGGAGCGGGAATTGGAGGTGGCGTCAATGGCCTTGGAAATGGAGTAGGAGGCGGGGTCAATGGTCTCGGAAATGGCGTAGGAGGTGGGGTCAATGGTCTCGGAAATGGCGTTGGTGGCGGGGTCAATGGTCTCGGACAAGGCGTTGGTGGTGGAGTAAATGGAATCGGAAATGGAGTAGGAGGTGGAGTCAATGGTCTTGGAGGTGGAGTAGGCGGAGCCGCAGGAGCCGCAGGAGCCGCAGGAGGTGGCGGAAGCGTTTCCGTGGGTTTTAGTGGCTAGAGGAAATTTGATTGAGTCGGATGTAAAATCCGCCCAACAGAAATACGGATAACGATATTTATTTGTAGAATTATTGATTTATGATTTGAATCGCTTTGAAATGAAAGTAGTAAACGTGAAATGCTTATAAATGAAATAAAATTTCTACTTGTTATCTGGCATCCAAATTTTAGTTGCAGAATTGTTAACTATTATTATTTTCCAATAATTACAATTGCTTCGAATTTAACCTTGATTTGTAAAATTTATTTATTTTTGTGTTCTAAAGGGTCTTTACATTTAGATTAATATAATTTTTCACAAGATATCCTTGTCCTACATATAATTTTGCTACACCATGAAACATAAACGATTAACAATATGTTTGGATTTTCCTCTACACACATCCTTTTAAAATGATTGAGAATATTTTCCTTCGTCTACAAACCGCTCACGAGCAGACTGACAACCTGGTTGAAGCAAAAGTCGACAAAGACGATGGTCGAGAAGCGCTCGAGACAGTAAAAGTCTCCGACTTTCATGCCGATATTTGGAATGGACCTCACAGTCACC
The DNA here is from genome assembly GCA_034699125.1 of Gisinianus flammeolus. Lineage (NCBI taxonomy): Eukaryota > Metazoa > Arthropoda > Collembola > Symphypleona > Katiannidae > Gisinianus > Gisinianus flammeolus. Next base: position 5,361 of record JAIUND010003139.1, on the reverse strand, counting down.
ATCACGTCCTTAAAGCCCCGTGCGCCATTTCTTTGTACAATTTCATTATTAGCACCAACGGACTTGCCCGTCCGATCCGCGAGTCCCCGGGCAATGACCAGACACTGACTATTCAGGCCTTTCAAACTCCGCGGAATTCTATAGCCACGCCCATAAAGCGTCGTGAAGAAGATTGTGTTGAGTACGGCAATTATGAATGGGATGGCCACGCCGGCCGAGAACTCACCCGTCCCATGGAACGTCTTGATGGCGGTGAAGTAGGAGAAGACGCAGGTGGTCATTGTGTAGAGCTTGAAGGAGAAGATTATGGGCGAGTGGACCTTGTTGAAGAGGTGGATGAACAGGGTCGCCTCCCGCACCTCCTTCAGAGTTTCCCCCACCAACCGCCAACTCCGTCCGAGCTCCATATTTTCCACCCTCCTTCGACTCCCATCCTCCTCCGATTCGGTCCTGGACATTTCCTTCCGGTCCTCACTTATTATTATTTTGACGTGTCCAATTGAGGCGAGATGGCTGGACAACCGCGCCGCAGTCATCTCGAGCCTGGAGAAGGTGAGCATGTGAGTGGCAAGGACATAAATGTAGACGGTGGACATGAAGAAGCAGGTCAAATTCTCTATCGTTATACAGAGGCAAAAGGTCACGGAGCCCTCAAGTGTCGTCGGGACGGCAGAGTAGAGGAATTGGATGTTCGTCTCATCCGCGAGGGCTGGGCCGTCAATCCCAAAGAAATTGCAGAAATAAGTCAGAGGGCCAACGAGGATGATGACCCACTCCCTTGACCCCATGTCGTCACTTCCGACTTCACTCCTTGACCCAGAATTGTTGGACGTTTGCCACTCTGGTTTGCTCTCGGGAATGCTCGTCCCCGTGCCGGAGGAGATTTTCCTGGATTTCTCCAGAGTTTCTTCAGTTATCCTTGACTGCTCCTCCCACATGGGCGTCGTGGGCGGGGCTTTGTAGAGCTCGTTGAACATCATGACATTGTCTGTGGTGTAGCGGACAAAGAGTTTGAGGGCCCAGTAGCCGTTCATCAAGTAATAGAAGACGAAGGTCAGGTGGTTTGGGAGTTGAGCCCGGACAAGATATTTCTCGGGTCAGATGAGGACGCTGATCAGGCGGAGGGCCATGTAGCTCCAGTGGCCAATTTCCATGCCCAGAACGAGGCGCCATGTCCATTTTTTGAAGGACCGTGAGAGCGTCGAAGCTTCAGCGCCCCATTTCTCCAATCGACATCAATCGGGAGGAAATTGATGAGAGTTGCGAGCTGTAGAATGAGGAAATTTATCCAATTCCGCCCCTTACTCAACATTCTATTTCTATTTCGTTTTCTCCAGGAATCCTCCTGGACAAGGATAGAAATGGACGCTGGATTTTGTATGACCGTCCCCGCTTAAATCAACTAGAAAAATGGTTGTGGAAAATTCTTTTATTTTGTCCGAATAAAACGCTCAGAGTGATGGCCTGAATTTTGATATTTTGGGAAATGAGAAAATGTCCCATATTTAAATTCCCTTCTCATGCCCATTCCGCGTATTCACTTAAACATAATCAGTTATTATAAGGTAATGACGGTCTTCATTAACTTTAAACTTATATGACATGCAACGTACCGTGTGTACCTTAGCGGACAGCCAGAAAATTCCAACGTTCCGACACTACTTTAAACGTCTAGACACTATTAAAAACTCGAGTAATGACTTGTATTCGGAATCCATAACGAACTTTACATAATGTTCTGAATTATACGCATTAGACTGTCCTTCTTAACTGTTAAATTCCTCTTTTCCTGCAGAGGAGAAATTTTATTCGGTTTTAACGAAGCGCCGATTATCTTTTCTACCCGAATGCCCCGATTTTCTATCGTTAAGACCACACACACACTTTGCAAACGATAGCTTCTTTTCCCGTACGTTGCAAGACTCCATGTTACACCATAAACAATCATCGGATTTAACTGGAGAACCGTTCGAGTAAACACTTTTGTGTGTGCGGTGAGGAAAAGCTGTGTAGTTCATAAGTGCCCTCTCTACTTCTAAATGATGTAAATCGACGTTAATTAAATGGACTTCCGATGTCGTCATTGCTGCTAATGGTTCCTTTCTAGTCCAGACGTGTACTCCGTGTAGTACTAATGAAACTAATGGCAACTAATGTAATTGTGTTTGTGAGAAAACATGTAAATTTTTTGGTAGGACTTTCGATTAACATGTCCTTAATTACGATGTTTTTTCTGAACTCTCGGAGAAAATGCATAACAAAAACAAACCATTCAGACCCAATTTTCCTCTCAAAATGTCTGATGTCCCCATTTTGCGACTTGATAATAACATTTATTTACAAGCACAAGGAATTGTGGCGGGACACAATTAAAATTTAATAGCCTCAAATGTTACGGCGGGGATTTTGAAAGGAGGAAATCGACTTTTACAGTGATTTAGGCCCATTTTTAAAGCTGAATTGTACAAAAACACATGCGATTTTCGATGATTGTGAAACAAATTCTGAAAGCTGGTGCTTTTGACCCTAAAATGGCTAGGGTTCATCTTGAGGGCAAGCCCCATTCCAGAGAACCGGCGGGTAAAAACCGCCGAGTTTTTGCGGGAATGTCAAGTGATTCAAGACATATTATTGACCGAATGGAGCAAAACAAAGACTTGTCTTTACTTTAGCTGTGACAAACTACGGTTTAAACATATCTTAGTTCATTTTACAGTAATGGCCATGCGCTACTTGAGCCCGGAAATTACTTCTAGGCGGGACATCCCGCTACCCGACTTCACTTAAATCATCATTGAAAAAAAAACACATTTGAATTTTAGCTTGATTTTTGCTACACAGTTAAAGGAGTAAGTCAGGAACATGTCCTAAAAATTTCGTTTTGAGGGCAGGCCTACTTGCAAAACTTTAACAATTTTTCTGTGACCGACGCAATTTTAATGTTTATTTTACATGCAAGTTGGCAGAATGTGACACAGATTTCCTTGAAAATGGTTAACGTCCACCGCCCATCCACACCTTCGCCATTAAAGTAGTGTCAAAGTAGAACAAAAATCGCTTCCATCAATTAAACGCGGACATTGTCATCGTTTATCGCTATCGTTAAATAAATTAGTCAATTTAATGGACATCTCAATGATGATCCATTTAATTTTCCCTGTATAAAACCCACAGCCGTCATCCATTTTGCCACTCACTTTAAACTTTCCCATCTGCTACAATTCAAATATGGCTCGTCATCGTCATCAAGTCATCCTGTTAGCTATTTTGGCCAGCATCACCGCCGCCGTCCACGTCCACTCCGCGAACATTGTGACCACGGCCTTAAATTATTTGGCTTTCTTTTTACATTATTGAATAAAGTTTATTTGTATTTGATTCTTGTCGTTCTTATTGTCATTGTTCGATTCTCGTCATCCGGGTCATCCACTGCAAATAATTAGAAATCATCTTTAGTAATAATGTTGAAAATTCATCGTCATGTCGGCATGTCAAAATTAAAATTCTTTATTCAGGTCAGGTCAGGTCAGGTGGCAACAATTTGATTGAGATTCATGTGTGGTCGTTTGAATTTCGTCTTTGAAATCAATTTCAAAGTAATTACAACAACAAGTACAGGAATTTGGAAAGTCCCAAATGACGAGAAAGAGAGAAAGTCTTTTGGAACTGGAGCATGTAACAAATTGATTGTTGTTGTGTTTAAAAAAATAAAAAACAGTTTTTGGTTTTCCCTGCGATAACTTAATGTATATTTAAGTACTTGGGGCGTCGCTTGATAACAAAGCCAGCGTGAAGAGTATAATCTCTGCGAACAGCAGCAGTAACATCTTGTAAAATTCCGATCAATCATAATTCATAGCGCAAAAACAACAACAACGGAGCCGGAAATCACAAAAACAATATACTTAATTGGGATCATCATCAAGAATGAAAAACAAAAACAACTTTGGGGAAAAACCAAAAAACAAATGAGGAAAATTAATTAATTTCCCACACATCACACACACAAGTAGTTTGAGGATGATGATGAAACGAAAAATCTCAATTGGTATAAAACAGGACGGTTTTTTTGACTGATGTATCAGACGACGACAACGACGACAACTCTTAGTAAGTCCAGAACCCATCGACGACGGCTCTTTGGTTTCTCCAGCTACACGAAAACCGTAGCACAATTATTACTATTAATATTCTCTGCAAATAATCTTGTTTTCAAATTTTTACACTTTCTTACTTTTTTTTTTGAATTTCAAGGCAATAAAAAAGCCCCCCTCCCCAAGGAAAGGAAAAAACGAGAAAAAGATGGTTGGACTTCATTTTTGGTGGACTCTTTTTGTTCTTGCAATGGTTTGCATCTCAACCTGTATGATAGCCAATGTGTCAGGTAATATAAATAATAATTCTTTTTTTCTCTGCCTTAAAATATTCCTTAAACCACATATTTTGAATGGAAGTCGTTATGTTTTGCATATTAATAATATAATTTCCAATAAAAAATATATTTTATAGTATTGCAAGAAAAGGAATGTATATAGGTCTATACATTTTTTTTGTCTTTCTCTTTTTCCTCAATTTATTTACAGGAGGATGCGATTGCGTCGATGGCTGCTATGATTGCGCAAACGACTATGTTTGGAAGGATTGCAGGGCAGGCTGTGGCCGTACCGTCTCGGCGTAGCTATCATTCTGAAGCTTTTCCTGTTCTCCAACAACAACAATAACAAAATCAATTCTACTATGCAGAACACAACAACAATTATTTCATTGTTCTTTGAAAAATTTAACCTAAAATTATGAAAAAAACTATAAAAAAAAGAATTCTTTTTCCTTTTCTTGCAATACTATAAAATAGTATTTGCGCGCGCGCCACCAAAGGAGGAAATCGACTTTTGCAGTGATTTAGGCCCATTTTTAAAGCTGAATTGTACAAAAACACATGCGATTGTCAATGATTGTGATACAAATTCTGAAAGCTGGTGCTTTTGACTCTAAAATGGCCAGGGTTCATCGTGAGGGCAGGCCCCGTTCGAGAGAACCGGCGGGTAGAAACCGCCGGGTTTTTGCGGGAATGTCAAATGATTCAAGACATATTTTTGACCGAATGGAGCGAAGCTAAGACTTGGTTTTACTTTAATTGTGACAAAATACGGTTTAAACATATTTCAGTTTATTTTACAATAATGGACATGACGTACTTGGGCCCGGAAATTAGATTTAAGCGGGACATGCCGCTACCAGACTTCACTTAAATCAGTATTGAAAAAAAACACATTCGAATTTTGGCTTTATTTTTGCTACGCAGTTAAAGGAGTAAGTCAGGAACATGTCCTAAAAATTTCGTTTTGAGGGCAGGCCTAATTG
>JAIUND010003138.1:0-17494 GCA_034699125.1 Gisinianus flammeolus | reverse complement strand
CATTTCTCAGATTTCTCTTCCAATTCGTCCTGACTTTCAAAGGACACGCGGAGAAAATAAATCACTTGAATTTTCTAGTCTCTTTTGTATTTGCCGTTTGTGGTCTGAGGAATCCAAAATAATGAATAAAGATGAGTTTTTGCTGCACAGCTTTTCTGCTCACTCGCAATCTGAAATCTATAAAAAGCTCAAGGAATTTGAATTGATGGTCTGGCAATTCTCTCTTCGATTATTTTCCCTTTTATTTGTTGACTTTTGACGGGAGAGCCGTGAACGGATTTTCAATTTACCGTCAGCCAGGCGAATCCGGCTTGTTTATTCTCATTGTGATTGACGTCTGTCATTGTTTGTTTGAGAGCTCAGAATTTAATTCCAGTTTTCAAGGCATCGACAATTCATCGATGCTTTATATAGAAAACGGTCAAAATGACTTCAAAGTTCAACTGCAAAAGCAAAACGCACATCAGATGTGATTTGAATCTCCGTTTGCATATTTCGGAATATTTGTATTTGGATTTGGATTCCCGCCAGCAGAATTCCGAGGGAAGTTTTCGCCAGTCTGAGAAAGGAAATGGTCGAGAAAATAGAGCTATTACGCCGGACTTGAAGCGACGCGCGCGCGGTGTGGGCATTTTGGGGCGAGGAGATTCCCTCAACAAAGATCTGTGGATTTGAACATGCAAAAAGAAACTGGCCGAGTTTTTGTCATGGACTTTTCTTCTTTTCTCCACACATCTTAATTTGTTCGCTTTTGATGGAGATTCGCCAATAGGTTTTAAGTTTATTGTAAATCCTGTTTGTATTTGTGTTTCCTTGCTATATTTTCTCAGCCCCACACACCACAATTGAAAATCCGTCTCCTGTTTTTTTTCATCCGACATTTTTTAGATGGTGCAAAAAGATGATTCGGGGTTTTCAACAAGAAAAACTATATTTCATGAAATAATTAAAGATTTAATTTGGGATTCACACACAGTTTGGGTGAAATTTATTTTGGTGGCATTAAAATGAACCAAGTCAAATTAATGAATGAATGAATGGATTTTCCCCACATTTCATGAGATTTATTTTCTACTAAAAATTCATTATTACAAATTCAAATTCAATTGTAAAACATAAATGGAATTGAATATTGAAACTCAAGTACTTATATATTCCTTTCAAGGCAAAAGAGTTTTTTCAAAGGGCGAATAAAGAGATGTTTGAAATGTTGAGTATTGATTTCAACTCCACACACAATGTAAATTGTAAACCCACATTAATAACGTCTATTTTCACCAATGGCTATTCCAGCAGGGTAAGGCCAGGTATAGGCACAGGCCTACCTGTAATTTTGACAGCTTACACTAGATAAAAAGGACTTTCCTGGATCATATATAACTAATCGCTCATTGAGTTTCCGAGATATGAATGAATTTTAACATGCGTATCATGAGCGAGAGCGAGCGGACAAGGAATTAACATGTGGAGCGCCATAAGCAACAATGTATTTCCCGTTCTTATATAAATCTCTCCACTGTCCGTTTCTTTCCCAGCGGATTTCGCCCATTTTTTGCAAGTCATAGGTAAATCTCATGCGAAAAACACAACCATGTAGACAAATCATCGAATTTTTTAACATTTCAGCATTTGCGTAATGTTAATTAAACCAGTCAATTTTCAGCTGAAGAGTTCCCAACTGCAACTGCCAATTGGCAAGCAAATGGGGATTCATTTATGTAATTTCGTATGGATAAATATAAATACAGTAGGAATCGGATGTAAGAGAAAATCGGGCTTAAGAGAATTTTTTTGAGGTTTTGGTTGGCCAGCCTATAATCCGGCAACGGATCGGATGATCCGAGATCCGATCCGCATCCGATCCGCAAAAGTCGGATGCCGATCGGATCCGCATCCGACTTTTGCGGATGCGGATCGGATCGAATGCGATCCGTGCCGAGCCTTATATTTAAGAAAATCGGCTGTAAGAGAAAATTGGCGTTAAGAGACTAAAAATGTCCTTTCATTTTACATTTTGTAGCCGTGTATTCCTGGATTTCACACAAAACTTGTTACGGCTCATATATTAATACATACTCATTTTTCTATATATGAATATGAACTGAAGCAAAAGGCTTGTTCTCTTGGAACAAAAGGTGTGTACAAAGTCTAAAATGTCTAAAAAACCCAAAGTAATTTGCTCTCTACTGAACAAAAATACACAGTTGTCGTGAAATTGGACAAATCTATATTTTTTTGCATTTAGTTGATTAACTGTAATTCACAATGAAAGCTCAATTTCCTATATTTAACTTGTACTTTATGCCTGAACTTCATATATATGTACTAGGCTTTTTTTAAAACTTCCACTATAGATAAAAAGCTGCAAAATGTAACTTACACTATTAGGTATATAGATAAAACAACATTTTAAATTTGGGCCTACCTCGAAAATTGGCTTACAACCGCCACTGATTTTCACATTGAAAAAGTCATCTGAAACCCAACAGAAAACAAAGCACACACACTCGATACAATACAAAAAGGTGTTTGTTGGACATGGAGAGCTTTTGCATTTTGCACTTTCATTTGCACTTTCATTTGCATTTTGCATTTGTATTTGCACATCAGTACTTTGCCGAATTCTCTCGTCTTCTCATCTTCTCGCCTTTTGTCCATTCAATCTCAACGTGGAAAAAAAGCCTCCAACTGTCACACATCAGTTCCTCCGTCTTTTATATATATCACAGCTCACATTAAATCATCAAATCCGCGTGCACACACACAGGAGACCAAAATTATCCACTTTTTTCCCTTGTCATTCCTTTGCAAAGACCTGTCTAATTGTTGACTTGAACAAACAGACGAACTTTCGGCATTGTATAGATACAAAATTAAATGAAACTCAATAACACTTTTCCAGTTTGAATAATGAGAATAATGACAAAGCTTACAAGTAAATAGGTTTGTGGAATCTGGAACTATATAAACGCAGTCTCAAAATATCATCCTGTGTATATATAACTTATATAGATTACAACAATGCAAGTTTTTTGATTAAAACACACACACAGACAGATGTTTGTTGTTGCGCTCTGAACAACAATTCATCCACATTTACTTTTACCCATCCAAATTTATGTCGGTGTAAAGTCAACATGCACGCTGTTTTTCTGTTGTGGTTTCCTTTCTTTTTTGGAGCCAAACACACAGAGCGGGAAATTATTAATAGATTTTCGTGTGCAAAAATAATATTACCCGTTTCAAATGGATTTTGAAACCACACACAGCGATGGAGAATTTGACTTGAAAAAAACAATACAAAAGAGGGAAATGAATTGGATTTGGGCACAATTGAATCTCTTTTGCAAACATCTCACTAATATTTTGAAATCGCGATCATTCAATCATTCACATCCTGGTAAGAATTTTTATATTTATTTATTTGAATTTAAATTGAATGTATTGAGTTTAACATTCAACATTCAACATTTATTGATTGAATTTTATTGTATACCTATACAATTACTTGTTTCATTGTTGATTTGATTCCTCTCTTTTGTTTTTATATATGTATAGTAGTACCACTGAAATTCATGATGAATTCCGCATTTGTATTTGGACTTGTTGCTTTCGCCGTCATGATTGGACTGGCTCAAGCGGCGTGTGATTATCCAACGTACACGAATCATGCGGATGGCTCCGTTTTCCCCGACGGCTGTATTTTCGGGACGTACAATAATTTTGGACATGACACCAAGTTTGGGCATAATATGAATCATGAAGCGTACAATACTTTCGGTAACAATGCCGTCCATGGTGACAATAAACTTTTCGGGACTTACAATTCATTCCTGAACAACGCCAGATTCGGGAAAAATGCCAATTTCGGGACTTATTGCAAGTTTGGATCGGGAGCCACTTTTGGGGTGGGAGCGACTTTCGGGGCCAACTGTCAAGGAAACCCGTAAAGGAAATCATTATTTCCAAAATCCTCACACACACCTTACCGCGCATTTTTGTTAATTATTTTGAATTTGAATTTATATATATAGTTCAAAAGTATCATAATCACAAGGCTGGATTGAATTAAATGTGTGACAAATATAAAAAATAACAGATGAAGTGTATAATAATCATTTTGAGATTGGGATTTTTACCGCATGCCATCAGTTGTCCCAGATACCGCCATTATTATTCAGTATGAAAGCGCCTTTGCAAAATTATTGGTTTCTGAAACCTAAACCACAGACTTATTTGCACAGAAAGATGCGTAGAATTTGATGGAGATGCTGTGGTTTTCTGTGTGGATAAAATTTCGCCCCGAAAACGGGTTTAACCGGGTTTTTGTTGTTGCATGTCTATACTTTCATAACTAGGAGATGACCTAAAACAACTCGGATTTCAATGAAACTGGGTATTAGGATGTGGTGCATCTTGACCTCCTTAACAATGTTACTATGGACGTCAAACCGAATTTCCTGGCAGTTTGGTTTTTTTTTAAAATCCGAATCCGAAACAATTCGGATATTTCTTTGCCACATGAATGGAGTCATTTTTACGACTACAAATCTGAAAACATTTTTATAGAGCTATATAACTAAATATATTCTAAATATATTTTTGATCCAAATGATTACAAAAGGCGGTTTGACATTAATACACCTGTGTGTGTTTATACCTTGGCCAAAAGCTGTGGTGATGGTGAGAGCAAGTGAAATCGCAAGGATTTGAAGAAAAGTCATCTTTGTGGATGAATGAAAATGTTGACAAGGTTTAAACTAGGTATATATATATTATTGCTGTGTGAGTGTGGAAATTTGTGGTGACTTTCCGCTCAAAATCGCCGCTTTATTTATATACCCGTGAACAGTTGTGATTCATATATATATAAACATCGGTACAGGAGTACTTCAAAAGGGAGCGAAGCCTCTCTTTAAAACTTTAAATGTCTGTCTGTTTGTTTGTCTGCACATTAAAACGTCAGTCGTGATTGCGCCCCATTTCACTACGCACCCAGAGGGAGCGCTCCGGTCGGGTAACCACGAACCCTCCCTCCGCACTCCCTCCGGGTTCTCCGTTCATGGGACTGCAATCACTTTCCTTCCATCCCGTTGTTTTTTTCTCGAAAATCCCTTTGATACCCGGATAAACTCCGAATACGGGTTTTTCGTATATTTAAGCCACGCAATATGATTATCCATAATTCTTTACCCTGAAAAAGTAAAAAAATTGTGGAAATCGCTTTGCCCTTACTGGGATTTGAACCTAGGACTTCACCCCTAGAAGTCAACAAACTTAACCCCTAAGCCAGGGGGGTCAAATGCGGGTATCTCGGCCCCCGGTGACCCCAGGGTCGCCAAAATCAATAGGTACCTGACTGCCACAATGACAATGACAATGAAAGAGACCGCATGTGAATCGGTCATCTCCTTCGAGAGTTATCGTGAAAAGGACAGACGGACGGACAACCCAATAGGGGGCCATTCAATCGTGACGTCACGCTGTTTTCATAGAGTAGCCATTTCCACAACACATGGAAAATTACAAAATTCTATGAAAACAGCGTGACGACTTTTAAGGATGGCCCCTAGAATAATGGGAGCTTCGCTCCCTAAAACATAAAGCTCGTGGGGAATAAATATGCAGAGCCCAAGTATCAGAGAGAAGGCCAATAAATATTTTGTTTTCTAATCCTTCAGCTGTTACATATCCAAAATTTCTCGCTGCTATGTACAATTGGGCTTAATTATATATAATTTGCATGTGTTTACTGCGGTTGTGAATGGAATTTAGAATTACTGAGCAACGACGGAGGAGTAAGAGAAACAATAATCGCTCGTCTATATATATATATATATACAGTTTGCGGCTGCGGGATTCGTGGTGAATTTTCCATGAGAAAAAACTGTGGCACATTTTCCTTCAGAACAATTTGTGACAGATTTTCCTTCAGAAAAATGTGTAATGGATTTTCCATCGTTAAAAGTTGTGGTGAATTTGTCATGACAATCCTAATGGAAAATACACTACAAAGATTTTTTGTAAGGGGGTAAGTTTTTGGTTGGTATGCCAAATCTTCTTTAAATACCCCCCAAATACCAACCTCAAATATTCTTTAAGTACCCCCAAAATGCCCCCGAAATACCCCCGAAATACCCCCCAAATACCCCCAATGGGGGTATGCTAAAATTGACTGGGGGGTATCTTGGGGTAGGGGGTATGGGGGGTATTGGTAGCATAACCCAAATAAATGCATAAGAGCGCATTGATTTTCGCCAGATTTTTTAAAAAAAACTTGCTAATTTGACACATTTCCTAGGCAACAGTCAATATATTTGAATTTTGGACACGATTTGGACAAAAAAACAGAAAAATATGTCATGTGGGCCCTTTAGAGGAACATTTTTGAAATTTTGAATAGCCTATGTTCTCGGCATGAACAAAGTAGTATTGGCATGTGGTATTGCCAATCTTCAAAAGTCTATAGTATTTGCGCGCATTAAGCGCATATAGAGAAACCGAATTCTTTGCTTATATTATAGATTTCAATAGAACACACACTCACACACATGTATAATAACAATTGAGTTTGAGAGAGTTTTATGTCTTTTGTCATTGTCATTGCCATTGTCACATTTGTCATCCTCATTGTGCTTTAAATTCAATTCAATTTAAGTTGAAATTTGACAAAAGTGTGTGGAGAACAATAACAAACTTGTGTGTGGGGACCTATGTCTAATTATACAATCCATTTTATATATATTTCGAGGACATATTTGAAATTTACTGTAATCAACATTGAACATGGCGTTAAATTTCCATGTCTTTGAGCAAACTATAATATGTACTGTCCATTCATATTATAAAAATGATTTTTGACTTTGACTTTTTTTTTTTTTTTGGAGTTGGCGCGCGGGCGGTGATGTTATGTCCTTGGAATTTGGAAGCGAAATCAAGGTGAAACTTTTTTTGAAAATTCCAAATTCCAAGTTCCACAAAAGGACATGACATCCTCGCCCGCGCGCCAACACCAAATCAAGTCAAAAATTAAATTTGTATCCGAATGGACAGTATATATAAATACGCAATTTAAATATAAATGATTTTCAATGCGCGGTTCAACCACACACAATTTCCTGTCATTTGAAAAGAAATGTGTTCACCAACATAAAAAAATGATGACAGCGCCCACAATCTCTCATCTCCAATCCTTATCATTAAATTGCATATCTAAATCACCAATTTCACTTTCCCTTTCCGCGCGCGGTTCACGACTTTATATTTAAAAAAAAACTCTTCAAATTCCTCGTCGCCTTTTGGTGTGTGTGGGGACATTAAATAAAACGGTTTAATTGACATTCATCATCATCATTTTTTGTTTTTATTTTTTTTTGTGGCAAATCACAAGAAATTGTCTCGGATGGGTCCAGGTGAGTCATCAAAGCGTGAAAAAGTGGCCGTGCCCTTCCCTTTGGTGACGGTCATTAAATTGGTGGAGAAAGTGATGGAGTCGGGTAGGAAACCGAGCTCTCTCCATCCTTTGTCCTTTTTGATTTCCTGTGAGCCAATCACGAGGCTCGAGTGATGGTTCCCCATCAAAGTATTAGTGCTTTTCCACTCCTTCCAGCCATTTCCCGCTTGAACAGAGCAGTGAGCCTGGACGTTCAGGACTTGCAGCTGAATCGCGTAGCCCTTCTCCATATTCGGGATGATCCAAATGTAGGCGGTGATGATTGGAGGGGGAGTTCCGAGCTCTGACGGTGGCTCGAATTTATCACACTTGATCGTGTTGGTGAGGTTATTCAATTTCCAAGTCCCGCTCACCCCCGAAAAAACGTACGGATCCCGCGTGGTATTCCGCGGGAAGGAATCCAGCGTCTCTTTGATGATCCGGACGCTCCCTTGGCCTTCCCCGAACGTGACGAGCGGATGAAGTCCGGACGGGAAAATGGAAGCTTTCAAGTCAAATGTGAGGCCGAGACATTTCCCGTTGTGATACGTAATCACTTTGATTCGAGAGTCCAATGTGGGCCCCGTGAATGTGATGAACAAACCGATTTTGTCCTTGGTGCGAATGCTCGGACCAAAGATTTTCCCCTGCTTGAATTTCTCTACTACGTGCTGTAGTAGAGAAATCCTTTGGTGGATTCTTCGTGATTGAGGCGGTCCAAACTGGAGATGCCCATGTCACAAGGACAACTGAGTTCGCCGAATTGCATGTTCCAAAAATGCTCTCCGGATTTGATCCGCCCAAGAACTGGGCCGTCGTCAATCCAAATGGCGCAACTGGTCGTGGGCGGCCCAGACTTTTTCTTTTGGGTTGAGGATGCTTGTTGTTCATCTGTATCCAGCGGAATGTCCGAGCTCACTTTGTTCTCACGGATGGTGATGAAGTCCGTGTCCAAAGTGATCCAGCCCGTTTGTTTAAGAGGTGTGTGGATTTTGAGTAGGGACTTCTGTTCAACAAATATACAAAAAATACAAGGTCAGAATATATACATAGTTTTCTCACATTTTTGCAAGGAAATATATATATCGTCTGTTAAGTTCAAAAAAGGACGATAATCATTTTCCTTAATTTCGTTTGACCGGGTTTGACCTGTTCTGGAGGTCACAATATTAGAGATGGAGCTTTGGGTCAAGCGACATTATTGTCCCTCGTAACCTGCTCTACAATAATGTCGCTTGATCCAAAGATCCATCTCTAATACTTTGACCTCCAGAACAGGTCAAACACGGTCAAACGAAATTAAGGAAAAAAAATTATAGTTCGTTTTTGAACTTAACAGACGATATACGATATACGATATTCAGATGGCTTGAGGACAGTGACCTTGGATTTTTTCCTTGTCATGGGCGCTCCTGGATCACTCCCAGATCCGACTTTCTGTGTGATGGTCGAATGAACGAGTGAAAACGAATGGAATGAGTTTTGACTTTTGAGTTCAGTAATACGCGCGCGGGAATGATGATGATTTATTTTGAATTTTATACCTTGACGTTCAATGAGGATTTTTTCCGTACTTTTTGTTCACCGGATTTGGGCGCGAGCGCGAGTTCCGATTTCCTTTCTTTCTTTTACGACATCAAAAATGTTTTTAGACACACAATTCTTATATTTTCAAAGCCTTTCATTTTGCAAAAATATTATTCAAAACCTTGCGCGGGGATTTTGAAAAATATATTTATGTTTTTTCCGTCACCTTGAAAAGCTCTAGTTTTTTCCGCTCGATGGCTACTGGCGATGGCTGACTCCACGTTTTCTGTCGAATGTGAATTTGAGTTGAATTTTGAATTGAAACTTTTCTCTTGTTGCCCCAATTTATAAAATTGATTTATATATATATTTAACAAATTAAGCAGTCCACATTTAGGTATTTTTACATTGACTTTGATTGACACGGAGGATGTTTTCCTTCCATTTGACGATGGTTTGCTCTCCGATTTTTTCTATTAATGGGAAAACGTAAAACGTCTTTAAATCAAACTTAATTTATAATTACTGTGGATTGATTGCAAATCCTTGATTTTTTTTACTTTGAGGTGAACCGACGATTTTTTCCTTTCCAACAGATTATGAGACGATTTATAATATGCACACACAGGAAAAGGAAATAAATGTCTAAGAAATTATCAGGACTTTTAGATCCTTTCGGAAATCCGCGTTCATGATGTGAATGTGATGTGGAAAAGAAACCTTAAGGATGGACTTTGATTTTCGTCGTGCGGGTTCCCGCGGCCCATCATCCGAATCCCGCCCAGTCCTCTGGAAATAAATTCATATAATTAGTTTCAAGGTGGTCAAAGGGGATCGAATCCCCGCTGGATCAAAATTCTTCAAACACATTTTCATATAGCAGTTAAATTAAACATTATAAACGAGTTTTACCTTAATTAGCAAGGATTTTTTCCGCGCTGGCTGGTGTGTTTGGGCAGGAAAAGGATGCGCCCAAGTTGGCCTCTGAAACGTCACTGATGATTTCTTCCGTTTTGGCAGAGATGATAGCGGCGGTGGCGGCGGCGCGGACTTGTCGCCGCTATTTTTCTTCATTACACATCAAAGCACCCACATTTTTTCATTTGATTTTATTCAGTGTGAATAATTTGTATTTTTCCAAAAACTCGCCAGACTTTCACATCGCACACAATTTGACAATTTGGGGAAAATCGATAGAAATGACTTCAAAAAATTGGCGCAACGCAACGGAAACAATTTTGATTGATGTTTGTGCGCACTTGAGATTTTCACACCGACGTTTTTTTTTTTTTTTAATGTCAAAAATGTCTGTCAAAAATATTTTTTTTTTTTTCATTCCAAATCCAATGGGCACACGTCATGACAACAAAGAAAAGCATTTAAAATTTAAATGAAACCGCCACTGTGGTTTTCCGACATTTATTTCATTTGACATTTGACATATATAGATTTGAAAAAGGGAATAATGCAAACATATTGAGACAAAGACAGGAACAATTCCCAGTCGAAAGTTAAAACCGAGCTCAAAATCCCAACAAGGAAAATGAGAAAGACGACGTGAAGATTGGCGAGTTGAAAAGGTCGAGTCCGTGACGTGTCCAGCCGGCTCATGATCCCTTCAAGTCTACGCCTCGTCTCAGACCCCGATTGCTCCTCCCCCCTCAGCCATGCCCCACTCCCACTCTTCATCCTCAAATGAACGTCATTCAACCAGTACTGGAAGAGTCCGGCGTCCCTCACCGCGGAAGTTATCCAACTCAGTGGCTCCGTCAAGGGCGAGTCCTTTTCCAACCCCAAATTCACAGCCGAGCTAAAGGCGGGAGTTTTGAGCATCGTGAGGACGGGCTCAAACGAGGATTTGAGCGTCAAATTCCGCGCGCTGAACACTCCCAAAACGAAACTCCAACCGATGCAGACAGTTTTGGGCTGAAGGGCTGCAGCGAGGACGCAATTCGTTGGATTCCCTTCCAACTTATATCGATCCCGAATCCGCGCGAGGGATGGGCTCGTCGTGGATTTAAATAATTCAAACCCCGCCCCTTTCAAGTACATGAAATTCAGGGTATAGTCTTCCCTCAAGGACAGCTCCAGGAAATCCTGCGGCAGGACTTCCGACTGAGGAAAGGAAAGGAATGAGACCAGATTGCTTTTCCAACCAATCGCAATCACGATCGAGAAGAAAATCCAGAGGATGATGAGGAAGCGGGAAATTCTGGAACTTGGTTTTGAATTTGAATTTGCATTTGAATTGTAAACCCCGCTCATCACCGGCTGCTCCAGCATTATGAGACACGGAAGGAAAATCGCCCTCCCCAGGACACCCTGACATGGACGACGACCTCCTTGACCTTCAATTTGACCTCCAACTTGACCTTCAATTTGACCACCAACTTGACCTTCAATTTGACCTCCAACTTGACCTTCAATTTGACCTCCAACTTGTTTGCCCTTGTCCAACTGCCGTTGAAGGGAAAAGTACAAGACGGGGACGATGGACATCCAGGAAATGGCAATGGCCATCCAAACGGGCAGCTGGAAATTTTGGAAGAAGGCGGACCATTTGAGTTTGACCTGCGGATGACCCGCAATGAAAATCATTGCAGCCGTCCCAAAGTGCGTGGAGAAGTCAATGAGGCCTTGTCGTTGGAGGGTTTGACCCATGAGGAGCGTCACATGTGACTTCCGGTAGAGAACGGACGCGGTCATCCCTGTCCACGTTCCATTCGGCAAGCGAATCCCCGTGAATTCTCCACGTAAGAGACGGAGATCCGATGTGAAATTGAATTCCTTCTCGGCCGCCCGCCACAGTTCGTAATTGGTCCCGCTGAGAGTCGAACCGGAACCGGAACTGGAATCGCCATCGCCTGGAGTTTGAGTTTGAGTTTGAATGACGTACGGCGCGAGGATCGGGGAGGAGACTTTCAAATGTTTCCCGCGTAGAAATTGCGTCACGTGTGATGGATTTCCCGGAAATTCTTGGGTGATTTCCCAATCACATGATGTTTCCATGGAGATTTCCATTTGATGCTGGAAGTTCGGCAGAGTCATTGAATTTCCATTTTCATTTTCCATTCTTCTATTTTTATGTGTCCGGAGGAAAATAAAGAAATGTCCTTGAGGATTTCCCACGTCATTTCTCAATTGCGTCTTCGTGGGAGAATCCCATTCAAAATCCTGTAAAGTGACGATGACTTGAGAGAATGGAATAAATTTGGATGGCTTCACAAATCCTTGAGAATCTCCAGTGACATTTTCCCGGCTTTCCTTCAAATTCCATGATTTCAAAATCCTCGGTATTTCCGTACAGTGAATGCAAAAATCCATCATCAGGAAAGAGTTCAAATCGGGGAAAGTCTGAGGCAGAATGAATCGAACTGTTGAACTCTGGACACGGGAGATTTGAGTTTGCAATCGCTTATGAAGATTCCCTGCTGGATTTCCGGCTGCATCAGTGATGCAAGAGCAATAGCGAGAGGAATCAAAATGTAATTGAATTGTTATTGCTGATGATGGTGATGGGTTGGAAAAGGTAGAAACAGAGAGAATCTTGATGAGGAAAAAGATGGGATAAAGTCTTGTTCCAAGCATTTTGATGACTGAACTAATAAAATAATAAAATAAACGCTTTTGAAATGGAAATTCCCCAGTACAATGAAATTCAATAAGGATTTAAACGGTTTCCTTCAAACTCAACTCAAAACTTTGAATGTATTAGGAATTAGTTGTCACCCATAATTGACAAAGTAAAGAAACGGAAATGGTTTCCCAATTCCCGTGGACAAAATATGTACACTGGAAGTTATTCCTCAATCGTAATTACGTATATAAACATGTATTTACTCATTTAATGAGTGTGCAATTAAACTCAAAGAATTTAACTACGTTCGAAATTAAAATAATGGGAATTTAATTCCTTGTGGTGAACACTCATTTCATGGCGATTCTCGTTCTTCCCCAAACACACACAAGTAATAACAAACAAATTCCAAAGGATAATGGAGAAAACTCAAAGAAATTTAAAGTATGTTAACGGATTTCACGAGACAGCCGGGCCAAAGCAATTCCATTGTAACTTATTTTTGCACGTTCAGATTTTGAATTAAAAATACAATTCTGAAAGATTAGATTGTCAATTGTTGCCTGGCATACGGAATCCTGTGGCTACGTCGTGGTTCGGAAAAATATAAATGTCAAAGATTGCGGGAAATGGGAAAATTCCTCGCTTCTCGGCGCGCGGCTGAAAAAGCCCCAGCCGGGATTTTTGTTCTAAGCTTCCGCATTTCGCAAGATAATTTCATGAAACTGGGAGGGGCATTAGATAATGACCCCGAAAATACATCTTGCGAGTTCCACAGCAAAAATGGCTGGCGGGCATGACCTGCAGAGGTCATTTGGTGACCTTTTACACTTTGGCGCCTCCTGCGGGAACCCTTTGAACTGTACAGCGCGTGAAAAAATCGACAGTGCGTAAAAATATATGGCAAAAAAAGTTATGTACATGTCACTTTTGGTTTCAAGGTCAGTAAGTGCCCTCAGTATCAGGTCAAACAAAAAAATGACTCCACAAGGTCACAAAATGACCCTGAAACCGGAAGTGACATGAATTTACTTTTTTGACCATACATTTGTGCGTGTCATCGATTTTTTTCCACGCTATAGTTCAAAGGGTCTCCGCAGGAGGCGCTAAAGTGTAGAACGTCTCGGAATGACCTGTCCAGGTCATGCCCTTGGGCTAATATGACTGGAACTCCCAACATGTGTTTTCGAGGTCAATACCTAGTGACCCTCCAATTTTCATCAACTTATCTCAAGAAACGGCGAAGCTGTGGAGCGAAAATTCCGGCCGCAGAATTTCTCGACGGGAGTGAACGAGTTTTTCTATTTCCCGCGATTTTGGACATTTATATCTTCCCGAACCACGACGTGGCCACCGGATTCCTTATGCCATCAGGCAACAACTGACATTGTCAGCTTTCAGAATTGTATTTTTAATTCAAAATCTGAACGTGCAAAAATAAGTTACCATGTAATTGCATTGGGCCCACTCTCTTTATGAAAGCCGATAGGGTCCTACCAATTTGGATGATTCGACGATTCGAGTTTAATATATATATATACATACAATTCCCATTTACAAACCAATTTCCACAAAACACAATAATTTGAGGAATGTGAACAATTAAATTTCCCCCACATTCCCAATGACTCCAATTAATTCTCATTTAAATGATGACAAGATTATATTCGGTATAATTTGCCAACAATTAAAAAGTATACAACGTCAAAATACATTTGCGTCCAGTGTGAAAAATGATCGTTCAAAAATCTCCCATTGCTTATTATATATTGCATTAAATTAAAAAAAATCTAATCCAAATCCAAATCCAAATGAATGAACAACAAAAACGGTGATTTCTTTTTGACAATTAAGACAATTAATTTTTATTACGTAATTTTCCTTGTAAATACATATATAGTATAGTTTACTGTTTCGGGGCACACTTTATTATCAAAGCATATTAAATTGAAGAAAATTGGCTTTTGAAAAAAAGGTTTTACACAGAACTTGGTTGTTTTTTCATGTATATTCATGTTTCGAGGGTGATGATTTTGAAAAATCAATTTTACAGCCATTTAAAATGGAAAATAAAATAAAAATGAACTGAGGATTCCTTGCGCAAAGAGTTATACGAGTTGAGAAAGTTATATCTTTCAACGCAAAATCAAAGTCGTCGAGGAGTGTGAGAGAAACATTTCAGAATATATATATAAAATGGCTCATTCAATTAGGTGGATTTTTATTTGAACCTGATCCTTTATGCAATGTTGTCACAATTTTCCTTTTGTTTGTTTTGTAATACTTATGACCATGTGGATAAGAAAACCAGCCGGACACCACGAAGTATCTAGAAGTCGAGATATTCGAGTTTTCCTTTTGGCCGCTTTGTCGCCGACGGCGTTTCTCGATGATTTTGTAATTAAAAAAATCATAAGAAAGAAATCGTCATATATTTTGTTTGAATTAAACTATTTAAAATATAAACTTTGTAAATTAATTAAAAATATTTGCATTTTTTTTACAAACTAACTGTTTGCCTAAAAAAGCCCATGTTTTTCTGCATATTAATATGAAAGTGAAAAACGGTATCCGGCGGGTTTTCTTATCCACAACTTCATATATGTATGTATATACAACTTGACTCCATATGTGTGTGTGGAGTCGGAGTCCGGGTTTGTATTTATAATGTGTTAACTATACTCTATACTATATACTATATATGATTGGACACTTCTTCTTATCATTGGGAGCCAATGAGGAGCCCACTAATCCGCGTCGTGACGAACTCGAGGAAGTTCCCCGTGGACATGCGCTCAAACGTGTAGAAACTCCCCACTTGAATCCCCACACACGGAATCCCCCGCAGCATCTTGAACATTTCCAGCGTCTTGCCCGATTTTTTGAACTTCCCACCATTTCTAATACTGCTACTGCTACTGGTGCTAATAGTATTACTACTCGAAGCACGTGCAATGGCCAGTTGGATCTCGGCCTGGAGTCGCTCCATCCGCAAGGGGAGATCGAAAGCCCGATCGTAGATGATGACATAGAGCGCCGCCGTGTATGAAGACGTGAGGAAGGTCACGATGGCAATCAAGGGCTCCCTCTCCGCCAACACAATGGCCAAGTATATCCCAACGGTGGCCAAGGACATGCAGAGGATCTTCATGGAGTAGGTGACGCGGGAGTAGACGCCATTGAACAGGAGGATCCGCAACCGCATCTCCTTACACGCAATGCACAGACTCTTGAGCTCTTCCAGTCCAAATTCACTGACTGACTGACTTCCGGTTCCACTCACCCTGGACAAGCTCCAGGTCGCATCCTCCATGAACTCAGTGGCCAGGGAAAAGAAGTTGAGTTGAGTGAAGAAGATGAGATGACCAAGGGAAATGTCCCAGAAGACGATCAAACTCTCGTAGCTCATGCAGAGGCTCAGAGTCCCCGGGAATTCCTGCACCGAACCGGGTAGAATCGAGTAGAGGAATTGAATGGAATTCGGGTTCTGACTGTAGAAGATGAGGAAGACGAGCGGGAGGCCGGGCTGAGTGAAAGGTAGCGAGAAAATGAGCCACTCCTGGAGACTCCAACTCCGCCAGCCACCCGCAGACGCAGAAGAAGATGCAGATGAAGATGAAGATGAAGATGAAGATGAACTGGACCAATTTTGAGTTTGAGGCTTGAAGAGCTCATTGAAGAGGATCACGTGATCAGATGGGGCGAGGATGAAGAGCGCATGCGCCCAGTAGAGATGCGCCACGTGAGCGAGACCAAATGTGAAGTGAAAAGTAACGTGATGGAGATTGAACAGTTCCGGATGGATCAGAGAATGAAGGAGACGAACGTTGGTGAGGATCGTCACGGTCAGGACTTGAAGATAAATACAAATCCAGAGCCATTCCCGCCATTTCCATTTACATTCACAGTTGTTTGGTCGACGGATTCGCCAGGTGTGGCCGTCGAAACGGATTGGGAGGAGCCCCAAAGAAGTCGTCACAAGGAACGCCCAATTGTTCCAGCGCAAATGCAGCCGCTCCAACATTTCAATATGAATTTCTATAAACAATATCTATCTTTTATTATATATATATATATATACTTCTCCCACACAGAATCGAATCAGTTTTGAGGACGCACAAGAGGAAAAGAAATACAGAGGACTGACTCTGACGGAATTCAGAGTTGAAATTAAAGTGAATGCGGGGATTTTGGATTTGGACTTGGATTTGTGTGGACACAGCGACGATCGGCAATTTCAAGGACAAAAGGACAAGGAGAAATTGGGGCTCTGTTAAAGTATACATTTAAGTGTGCGGGTTGAAATTTGTTTGTGGGCAGAAATGACAATTAAATGATAAATGTTGTGTCCACATCACACACATGCACACGCGCCTTTCGCTATATATAATTGTTCTCCTCGTCAAAGTATATATAAATTACGAGTGACAAAATTCCTTCCAACAAATATATACTTCTTTTGGGAAAGGAAAGACGGATTTAATTATTGATATATAATCGTTGTCAAATGAACGAAAACGATCCATTAAATTAATTGGATTTCAATTTCAATTGTCCATTGTCCATTGGAAAATCACAGGCTGTGCCACATTTCTCTGAAAACTTCAAATTAATTTTCAGGAAAGCCATACGCACATGCACACACATTTAGCGAGTTACGAATTTGCAATCACAATTATATAGTTTAATATGTTGTGTGATGTATGGAGTTGCTGTGTGAGGTTGGATTCCTATATATTTAAATACAAAATCCACATCAGTTCAATTTATTTTGAGCAATTACGAATAATTAAGAAAAACATTCATCGATTGGAGGATCAGCACACACCAAATATATTATATATCGTCGACGAAGATGCAAAACCTCGTATCAAACTTTTCCCTTAGATACAAAAAGTCGTATCTAGTTAAAATGTTAAATGCAAAATGCCGTATGTAATTCTTTTGTTAAATGCAAA
>JAIUND010003137.1:0-17498 GCA_034699125.1 Gisinianus flammeolus | reverse complement strand
GAACTAAATCTAAATGGACGATATATAATTTAATATACCTATTTACAATTATAGTGTGTTGTAGAAGAAAAGCTGTGCATATGCGGGATGTGTAAAATAATGTGAAATAAGTTGAGGGAAAATGGGAGCTTGGAGTTCTCTACCATTTCCGTGCAGGATCTAGGCGAAATGCAGTTTTTCCGTCATTGAAATGCATCCTCGTCACCACACACAGAATATACAAACAGCCAGCCAGACTCACGATCACGATCATACCAAAAAATCCATCACATGTTACCCTCACACATGAGATTTCTCTCTTTTTTTCCACGTCGACTCCGCTTTCTTTCACGTCGACTCCGCTTTCTTCCACATACAGAATACATATATTATTTACAGTATTTACCTATATAATACTATTTCCGTCCACTGACTCTGCCTCCCATATGGAAGAACTCACACACACAGGGAAAACTGCATTGAGAACCCAGTCTGGCTTTTCGATATACATCCCGTCTGCGTCTGCATATTCTGTATTCTGTATAAATACATTGTATGTACATACATGGAATTGTAAAATTACATATGAAATTCAGGTTTGACTGTGTGAATGACAAAAAAATAGGGACTCCCTATATGCCAAGCGTCCAATGCAATAATCATCATCCTTATGATTGTGAATTGTACAGATTTGGATTGACTACAACTTTTTCATAATCATAATCATAAGGACAAATGTCAGTTCAGTTGAATAAAATACAGATACTTGGGCTTCAAACTTCAAAAGAATATCCCTATGATTTTTTATTTTTATGTGTGGAAAATCCATTCTTATCGTATACAAGTATTTACTCCTACATTCATCTGTGTGCACTTCTTTATTTTCCTTGAGAGTGAGAGGGAGACGTCAGAATTGACGAGTTTAACATGGGATTTCTCATTTCTCTCATTTCCTCGGTTTCTTTTACATGTACCTATTACATGCATATATAGACAAGATGAATATGAATATCGAATATCCGAGTCCAGAAATAAGAAGGGATTTTTCGTCTGGAGTATAACATATCATATAATAAGATATAGAAGATTTACACTGAAACTTTCTACTATAGAAAGTGCAGCTGTGTGCTTTCCCTTCATTTTCGTGTACAGAAATATTATGCCTGAGGAGGAATCAGAATCAGCTGTGTAAGTGCGTAATGTGTATTTGTGTGCGTGCATGGGAGTGAGAGATTGCCATTCCTATTTCCTACCTCTACGCATTACAGCGTAGCTCGAATCAAGCTCAATCTCATACACTTTCTTTTTTTTCTTTCGACCCAAACGAGAGACTTCCTGTGAGGACACGGAGAATCCGTGTGTTTGCTGTTGTGTCAATTGGGAGTGTCTGGACAATGAGGACACTGATGAGTGCTATGATGATTGTATATACTCGAGCCGTTGAAGTAAAACGAAATGGAACTACGTTTTCATATAGGCATTATTTGTTACCCTACTAAATCTCAATGATTCATTATAAAATCGTCGAGTGTGGATGTTTGATTCAAATTTTAAATGTGTGGATTTGTTAATTAGATCTGTTTTGTTTTGCTCCAGCAGCTGTGCTCAGCAGTTAAGCGAAAAAATCATTTAATTTCCATCGACGTTTGTGGAAACTTGGAAAGGCAGAAATATATCTTACCCAAACGAGTTATTTTTGTCATATACTTTTTTAACGGGATTGAGTTTGAGAAGGACAAAACTGGTTATTTTTTGTTATTTTTTTTTTTGCATTGCTCATTAAAATGCAGGTGGATTTTCATAATTCCACATTTGACTGGAGTTGGAGTTGGAGTTGGCGAGTAATATATGGGAGAGGAAAGGAAATGAACCCATGTAAGTGAACATCTTTAAAAAAACTAGTTTGACCTTCAACGTTCACTTGTATACGGCTCAATATGTATGTAAGTACACATTCCAATTCCAATTTCAATTTCAATTCCAGACAAAGAGAAGTCTTCATTTTCATTATCAGTACTTACAGACTTGGACTCACCATCAGACGACACATGAACGCTCAAGTCTCTCAAGTCTCTCTCTGTAACAATCGGATCCGAGACCACACACGTCATTCTCACAATTTGTGATTATATACACACAGTAACAGATTATTGAGGGATGATGTTCAATTTGAAGAAATTAATTTGGCTCACCTTGTGTTCGAGTCTCCTTGGAATTTCCCTCCACTTGTAAGTTTCCAGATTTCCACAAATTGTCCAGGAAATTTTCAGCAGTTGTTGTGACTTGTGAATGGAGATGTTGAGTGTCTAAAAAGAATCCATGTGTTGTCGTTTATTGTCATTGTACACGATGTACGTAGTAGAAAAGAAGCTGAGGGATTTTTGGGGGAGGATGAGACATTATGGACGAGAAATGACCGGGTTCGTCGTCATGCCCCTTCCTCATCGTTTTTATTGGGGGATGTCCAGGGGATTGAGGGTTTCATCCCCAACGACTACAATTCCCTTCAACCCCCCATTTCCAGCAATGGTATATATATATATATCGTCTGTTAAGTTCACGAACGAACTATAACGATTTTCCTTAATTTGCGGAAATGCTACGACTGCGTCCGTCTTTGTGGGTAAAATTCTGAAAAAATTCAGGGTGACAGAAAAGGTCATGGCAGACAATAATGTCGAAGGACCCAAAGCTCCATCTTGAGCCATTTGACCTTTGGAGCAGGTCAACGAAATTAAGGAACATAATTATAGTTCCTTTGTGAACTTAACAGACGATATATATAAAATATAGTAAATCAAGTTTTACGAAATGCCTGAATTCCACTGAATTTCTCGAGTTTGAGATTGCATAACGAAAATGTGGACTTTGTGTTTGCATTATATATAGGAAAGCCGCTGGAAGTTGCTGTGAATTTGCTTGTTACTAAAATCCGGGCCATTGACCAAAAACACGAGGTTTGTCAATTTCCTGAACAAGGTCAATAAATCAGCTCTCAGCTCAGCTCACGTTCATTAAATTGCAATCTGTTGTAAATAAATTGATTGTTTTGTTTTGTGTGTAGGAGTTGACAATGGAAGTGGATTTCTCCATGTGGTGGTCGGATCCGAGATTGAATCGAGACGTTTTAAAGGATGAAGATGGTGATGGAATGGTCATTCTGAGTCCGAAATTACTCAATAAAATCTGGTCGCCGGATGTGTTTTTGGATCAACTCACGTCCGTCTCTCAACCCTCCTTGACAGTGACTCCACCAGCTGTTCTTCGGGTTCAGAAAAATTCAACAGCCGCTGGGGTCCTCTTTGAGTCCAGGTGAAAAGTCCTCAATCAAAATGAATGACCAATGCTGCGACAATTGTTTTTTTCATGTGTTGTTGTTTTTATTTTTATTAGACTGATCGTGACGACGGCATGTGAGATGGACTATCATTTTTATCCAAGAGATATCACCAAATGCTGTGTTGACATCAAAAGCTGTGAGAGAGAGACACCAAAATTGAACATATCGTCTGTTAAGTTCACAAACGAACTATGATTATTTTCCTTAATTTCGTTGACCTGCTCCAAAGGTCAAATGGCTGGAGATGGAGCTTTGGGTCCGGAGACATGATTGTCGGCCATGACCTTTTCTGTCACCCTCAATTTTTTCATAATTTTACCCACAAAGACGGACGCAGTAGTTGCATTTCCGCAAATTAAGGAAATTCGTTATAGTTCGTTTTGTGAACTTAACAGACGATATATTCCGTTTATTAAAGAAATGTGGAAATGTCGTCATATTTCAAAAGAAATTGGGGGATGACTATATGACTATATGACTATAAATTAATCGTGTGTATTTAGATGCATATGGAGAGGAATTAATGACCATCAATTGGACGAAAGGTCATAGTTTACACAAGGCAATCAATATACCCGGATTTCATATCGAACTGGGGGAAGTTGAGCATAAGTCCGTCCCCAAATTCTGGAATCGCCCCGACTCCAGTAAAAAAGAAAACCCCCCCGTTTTTTCATATTTTATACTTTTGAGGAGAGAGCAGACGGCAGAAGATATTTTATTATTGTTATTATTTGACTGTGGGAAATCCTTTTGATATTTTATTTATTGTATATATATAGCTGAGAGATTGTCTGAATTGAGCTTCATTCTGCATTTCCGACGAGAATTGAGTTATCACTTGATTCAAATCTACTTGCCCAGTTTCATCTTCATCATCATCTCATGGTGTACATTCCTCGTGCCGCCAGAATTTGTCACGGAGCGAATCAGTATTACCATGGTTTCCCTCCTTTCCCTCATGGTCATGCTAGATTCCGTCGGGTAAGGACAATTCCATGGTTCTATATATCGTCTGTTAAGTTCACAAACGAACTATAACGATTTTCCTTAATTTGCGGAAATGCTACGACTGCGTCCGTCTTTGTGGGTAAAATTGTGAACAAATTCAGGGTGACGGAAAAGGCCATGGCAGACAATTATGTCGAAGGACCCAAAACTCCATCTCCAGCCGTTTGACCTTTGGAGCATGCAGGTCAACGAAATTAAGGAAAATAATTATAGTTCATTTGTGAACTTAACACACGATATATATCTGTATTATTATATTCTTCGAATCGAACAAATAAAATCATAAATCTTAATTAAATAAAAAATTTGTGATTTCGTCCCACAAGATTTTTTCAAAAATATTTACGATATTGTAATGTTGATTGTATCGGGTTTTTTTATATTAGGACGGGAATTCCCACAGTGACCTATTTGACTGGACTTCACTTGTGGATGATCACGTGCATCTTTCTCGTGTTTGTCCCTCTCATCGAAATCCTCGTCGTTCTCAAGTAAGACGATCAAGTTTTCATTAGGGGCTGTTCGTAAAAGGAATCATATTTTTACCCGGTTTTTTGGATACCCCCTCCCCCTAAGTCATGCTTTGGTCATAAGAAATGTTGTCACCCCCCTCTCCCCTATGTCATCCATGATGTCACAAATTTTCAGACCCCCCTCAAAATGGTTTTTTGATTGTCATACAGCCCTCGTTAAATGTAGTTAAATGCAAACTACATCCTATGCAAATGAAAAGTACTGTAATATTGCAATCCATACATTTTTTTAGTTTGAAAAAACATAAATATGTATAGGAAAGACAGGCATATGCAAGTACTTGTAAATAAACCTAATACGTTTGTGTATTTACAATGGATAGTACGGAGCAATGCAAGTGGAAACAGAGAAAACAAAAGCCAAACCAAAGCTCTCAAAACCATACCAATAGCACACTTCAGTTTTGTATTTTGACAAACGGACGTCACAAATTCTAGAGTACCCTCCCCTCCCCAATTTATAG
The DNA here is from genome assembly GCA_034699125.1 of Gisinianus flammeolus. Lineage (NCBI taxonomy): Eukaryota > Metazoa > Arthropoda > Collembola > Symphypleona > Katiannidae > Gisinianus > Gisinianus flammeolus. The sequence goes on along the minus strand of JAIUND010003137.1, from coordinate 12,171 downwards.
TCATGCATGACGTCCATCCAAAATTCTACACCCCCTACCCCATGGTCATGGCCTGGTCATACGAAAAATTGACACCCCCCCTCCCCCAAAACGTATGATTCCTTTTACGAACAGCCCCTTAGGATCCCTCAAGTAATTTAAATAGTCCGGTTCTATTTGTAATTTGTATATACTGATGGAAAAGAACAGCTGACCACTGACCATGCAGATTGGCAAATGCAAATGGGCAGTGTTGACTTTTGATTTTGATTGTATATACTGTCCATTCGGATACAAATGAGTATTGCCTTTTTTTGGAGTTGGCGCCCAGCGACGATGTGATGTCCTTGTCCTTGGAATTTGGAAGCGAAACCAAGGGAAAGCTTTACCGCTTCCAAATTCCAAGGACAAGGACATCACATCGTCGCCCGCGCCAACTCCAAAAAAAGTCAAAAAAATCATTTTTACATGAATGGGCAGTATATATATATCGGTGTATTTTGTGCTCTTTTGACTTTTGCTTTCGTATATATAGGTTATGGAGTTTAGAGAAATTGGAGTGGGGAAAAGAGATGGAGAATCTGAGCGGTTTCCTCAATTTTAATGGGAGCTCATTCAAATCAAATGTGACCATGTCCAGGCGTGTGAAAATCGGGAGGATGTTGGAGACAATCACGCCTGTGGCCCTCCCTACTATTTTCCTTGCATTTAATTCCCTCTACTGGCCCTGGCTTCTCAATGGAGGACTCACGTCCTCATAGCGATTATATTGCGAAACAACCGACAATATCAATTCACACGTATATATATAACTTGACCTTTGTGTTTCATTTTCAAAATACATTCAAAACCTTATGCAAAACGGAGAAATATGAAGAAGCACAGTTCAAGTCTTCACAAAAGCTTAATATAGGACATCCGAGTCCGAGTTTGGGGAGAAAATCATGACGATGATGAATGTATAGGCTTCGTTTAGCATTTTATAGTCAAAATATGATATTTAAAAAAATCCCATTCGATTGCTCACATCCCATTAATTTCGCTCAGCCAAATGGACTAACAATAAAATCAGATTTCTGATGTTGGACTAATAAAATTTTGCTCTCCCTTGGGTTTTCTTGCCATCACAGTTCAAAGTGTGTGTTCTTTCTCTGTTCATATGAATGAAAATGTGTCATTTCAACATTTAAATGACTCCATATATCCATAAAAAGCTGTACATATATATATAGGTGTATACATATATAGGGCGTGGAAATTTGCCAACGACTTCAGTTCGAGTTCATTTCACTCTGTATATATGCCAAGTCAACACACACAATACAATTGCGTAATGTAATGAAGAAAGTGACTACAGGAAAATGCTTGACCATTCACTTGTTGCTCTGTGTACCTATATATGTGGAGGAGAATTCTCTTTTGTAAATTGAGACGAGTCTCGTCAGCGTGAGGAGCACAGGAATTGAGTCATGATTTATATGTATTTATTTATTTATTTATTTATACACACAGTTCATGAAATCAGTATTATGTATGTTTTTTTGCATTATTTTAATTAATCGTTTTGAAACACTCAGCAGGTTTTCTACATTATAAATCAAAGTACATCAGATATGGACAATCCATAAAGGAAAATTCATACGGGGATTTGCATATATGCCCCAACTAATTAAATGTCTTTGGGAAATTGAAAGGTTTCTGTTTGTGTTTTGAGATTAAATTCCACGTTGGCGGGGTCAAAGACAAAAGAGGAAAAAACTCAATTCAATTAGTCACAGAGCGATAAGGAAAATTACATATTCAAATTAGACAGAACGTAAACTTTATATATATAAGTACAGAAGAGTCCAAATTTAGTACAAGTGCCCACAGAATTTCATTCAATCAAAAAGGGACTAAAACCTACTTTGAGAATTCACTACATTTTAAATTTAAATTTAAATTTCAACTTCCAACTCGCAAGGGAGCACACATTAAAAATCAAAAATCCACAGAATGGCCCAATTTACTGTTGTGATTGTAATAACATTACTGACATTGTCATCGTACTCCAGAAGGTAAAGTTCCGTAGCTATTATATAATTCTATACTTTTAATAAGGAGTAAATTCACATCCTAAATCCTATATATTAAATTGTTGTCTCCCTCCGCGGAATTTGTTCCCCGTCGAATTATGTAAGTATATATGTGTGAATGGAATGAAATGTGAAATGTAATTTAAATGTGTTTCCTTGTGCGTTTAGATCTGTGGAGGCCCATTCAATGGTGTTGAGAATCAAAGACGACAAGGAGCTGACAGGGGAAATTGGGATGCCTCTGAAAACTCCAAATCCATCAGCAGCATCAGCTGAGGAGGAAACCAGCAAACGACGAGCCCAAGAGGAATTTTTCCGCTTCATCAATTCACAACAATATGCCAAAGACGATTTCACGGGATTTCGAGACGAATCCAACGAAAATGAAGTTCAAGATAAAAATTCCAAACGTCCACAACAATCGAATTTCCCGTTTCATTTTCTCCAGTCACGCAATCTTAACAATCCAAAGAAAGAGGAGAGAAATATTAATGTGAAAACATTTCCAGCAACAGCGGCAGCAACCCATCGTCAGACTTTCAACACTCAAATTCTGCTTCTCTCTTTTCTCCTTTTTTCATTTTGTTCATCTTTATATATCTGACCCCATTTAACATTTTCACAGTCATCTCGATATTTAATTGTATTTGATGAATATGAAATTTAATTGTCAGTCAATAAAGCGACAAATCAATCATCAAATTTGGATTGCTGAATTAAAGTTTCATCGTTCTCGTATTTCTTATTGCTCAGCTGACAGCTGTTGACTTTTTCCCTTGCAGACGAAGAATTGAGGATTCGCCGTGATCCTTGAAAAAGCCCATCAAACCGACCTCTTAAATTTCTCTCCACATTTCACATTTAAATTTCTATATACAGTAATATACACCTCCAATTTAATTTCACATTTAGTTTTTGCCCGTTAATTCACAGATTTAATCTCATATACGATTCTTTTTACGAATGGACCAACTGGGATTTGACTTCCTCGCCAATTCACCAGATTGAAATTCCAGTCCATCAGTTCAATTTAAGTCTATGTATATAGAGATTGAAAAAATGACGAGTGAAAAAATCCCAACCGAATTTGGAAAGTGTGTGATTTGTAATGTGAAATTCACGAGGGATTTAAAATCCCAACCGAAAATCCTCATCAAAACACACGGAGATTTATTCAACGTGTTTTGTAATTATCTGAATTTACATGAATTTTCATGTGGAGCCAAGAATAATTGGAATTGGGATTTCCAATCCGAGCTTTTTCCATTTTGCATACCATGTCAAAGTACTGTGACGACTTTGTCGGCTCTTCATGTCCAATTGGATACCATTCAAACGGAGATTAGTCGTGTCATTTCCGATGTTGGTGGGAAGGTCATCAATTCCGGCGGTGACTCACATGTGAACGAAGACGAGGAAAATGAGGAAAGTCCAAGCGACAAGTTGACAATTGGTTTCTTTCGTCGTCATCGTCATTCGACACAGAGGAAAATATCTCGCATGCGGAGTAAAATTCGACAACGTACGTATAGAATAATTATATTTAAATGCATATTTATCTAGATTTATTTTGATTTTGATTTAATATAATTTAATTCTTGAAGTTTGACAATTGTATGAAATATTGTGTGGATATTTTTAATTTACAATATTTGTGTGTATATTTAGTATTTTCAAATGATCTTCGAATGATTCCTCTCCACTTTCAAAACTGTCAAGGAACCGCACAGTCAATTTTTGCTCCCGTTCCAGCTCAAACTACAAAATCAACATCAATTCCCTCAATTTCTGTGCCATTATCATGTCCATCCGAAGCACATTCTGAGTCCAAATTCAAATCCAAATCAGATGATTCAAATTTTGTCGTAGAAATCCCTTCGCCTCAACTGGCAGCACCAAAACCAAATGAGGAATCTCCAGGGAGAGAGAGTGAGATAAAAACAAACTTTTCTTTTGTCCTATAATTTCACAGTATATTTTTTGTTTTGCATGAAGTATGTAATCGCTTTACTATATATACTATATATATTGGGCAGCTGGAGAAAGGAAAACGCACGTAAAATAATTCTTTACGTTTTACAATTAGATTTAATTGTATTTTATTTTTTAATACTCTATTTGTGTATGTAGATTTGGGCCCTGCAGTAATTGCAAATGATCGTCAACGGATTTCTATCAACTTTCAAGGGGCTTCACAGTCAATCCCAGCTCAAACTACAAAATTCAAATCAAAATCCATCCCCACAATGTCTGTACCATTATTATGTAAAGCCAATAACAAACCTGCTCCTTCTATCTTTGAACCAGAGGATTCAAATTTTGATTTTGACATGGAAAACCCGTCGTCGCCTCCTTCAATTCCTCTTCACCCATCGACACTAAATCGAAAAAGAATAAAAAGTGAGGAGACTCGAACTCGAACTCGAGGGATTGAGTTCAAAACTTTTTCCCTTTTTGTATACATATATGCCTATATAATTTCTCATTTCACAATGTTGGTATTTTGTCTTTTGTACATTATATATATCGTCTGTTAAGTTCATAAACGAATTATAATTATTTTCCTTAATTTCGTTGACCTGCATGCTCCAAAGGTCAAACGGCTGGAGATGGAGTTTTGGGTCCTTCGACATGATTGTCTGCCCTGACCTTTTCTGTCACCCTCAATATTTTCAGAATTTTACCCACAAAGACGGACGCATTCGTAGCATTTCCGCAAATTAAGGAAAATCGTTATAGTTCGTTTTTGAACTTAACAGACGATATATATAATTCCGTTACTTTTGGGCAGATGGTAAAGGGCAATTTAAGTGGGTTGCCTTCAAGGAGCCGGAGCCGGAGCTCTCGTTGGATGGTTGGAAGTACAAAAATATTGGAAAGTCCTTCAAGTGCCTCACTTGTCAAGCCCGTTTCAAGAAACTAGATCGGATGTGGAATCATATCAAAACCCGGCATCAGTTTCCCGATGATGGTGAGTGCCGTGAAGGCATTATTAGTTTGAATTCCTCCTCAAGTAATCAAATATTTAATTTTAATTATATAATTCCACTTAAAAACTGGTAAATACCCAAGTGACTACAATTTATTTTTTTTCTATAATTTGTCTAGCTCAAATTCGAATTAGAGGTCCTCCGCCGACTAAAGACTGTGGCGACGGGAAATTCCTGTATCGTGACAAATGGATTTTTCACGCTGTCGAGGATGGGAAAAAGTTCAAATGTGATGTTTGTGGGAGACTTCGGAATTGTAAAAAGAATATGCAGGATCACATTCAGTTTATTCACATTGGTAAATCCTCACAACATTTGGGATTTCAATATACCCAAAACAAAAACCATGAAAATCTATATATCGTCTGTTAAGTTCACAAAGGAACTATAACGATTTTCCTTAATTTGCGAAAATGCGACTACTGCGTCCGTCTTTGTGGGTAAAATTCTGGAAAAATTCAGGGTCACAGAAAAGGTCATGGCAGACAATCATGTCTCCGGACCCACAGCTCCATCTTCAGCCGTTTGACCTTTGCAGCAGGTCAACGAAATTAAGGAAAATAATTATAGTTCGTGTGTGAACTTAACAGATGATATACAGTATTATTCACGAGGAACTTTGCACTTTTCTCTATGGCTGCAAATCCTTCTTTTTCGTTTTCTCAGAGTTTGACGGTACACGTGAAAAGTGGAGTAAAACAGAAGAGGAAATTCATTTTCTGATTTTTTGTCGAAAATTCGTTGAGTTGTCAAAAGTTACCGCCTACCGTCAAACTCTGAGCAAACGACAAAAAAAAAACTAGGAGCCATATCTGCGGAAAGTGTAAAGTTCCTCGTGAATAATACTGTACATAGTATATGTAAATGAAATGACTAAAGTAAATTCTAGATGTAATTTAAATTGTTTGTTTTTTTCTCCCGAATATAGATCCGAATAAATTTCTATGTGATCACTGTGGAAAAGGATGGCCGACGACTCTTCACTTGAAGGAGCACGTGGCTTCTGTCCACTCGGAATCCCGGGATTTCATGTGCTCCGAATGTGGGAAAACGTATGCCACGGCCCGTCAATTAAAGCACCACCAGCTTATCCATACACAGAGTTTCAAATGTGAAGAATGTGGCCGGATTTTGAAGACGAGTAAAAGTTTGGCAAGCCATCAAAAAACTCACCGTGTGGAGCGACCGTTTGTCTGCCCCGAAGAGGGTTGCGACAGGGCATTTCCCGACAACCAAATGCTCAACACACATCAACTCCGACATAAACGACTTCGCCTTCTCTTCTGCGATATTTGTCACAGGGGATTCCTTGGGACTTTTAATTTGAAACTTCATCAAAATTCCGGAGCTCACAAAAAGTCCCTGCTGACAAGTTGATTGATAAAAATGACAAACGCAAACGACCGACAAATTCGAATTCAAATTCAAATTCAAATTCTTATTGACACAAATTACACACCAATTTTTTGTGCCGTTTATTACATACGAAAATGAATGCTTTTTATACGTGGTGAAGAGAGAGAGAGAAATGGATTGTTGATGAATAAAATTGCAAAGGCTACTTATTCATTTACATCTGTGTGTGATTACTTACATTTTAATGCACTGACTTTTGCCATTTGAGATTTCCCCAGAGTAAAAACTCAAGCTCAAGAAAGCATTGACGTTTGGGGCTTTTCAACACATTCCAAAGTCACTGGTATAATAGAAATTTTGTATATTGAATGGGAATTTCTAAAGGAAACGATTACGATTGGTATTTGAGTTCATTTCCGTCTGTGTTCAATCAATTTTTAATTTAAATGACAAAAGTTCCCACTTGAGTGAGCACATTACAAATGTATACAGAGTCAGAATGGCCCAATTTGCTGTTGTGATCGTAATAAATATTATTGACATTTTCATCGTACTCCCACAGGGTCAAGTTTTGTACTGAATTCCCACAATGCAAAAATGGTCCCATTGAGTTACATACATGCACATTTCTACAGTTCCGAAATTTTGGAAATTGTTTCGAAATGTTTTTACCTTGACACTGCCGAAAAATCTCCCGATAATTAAAAACTACGAAGAGTGAGTGTGTGGTTTTTTTTTTATCAGCTGCTCACAGTTTTGATGTAATCACAATCACACTCATATCAATTGTCAGAATTTCTTTATTACTTTACTTGTGCGGATTTTCATGTTTGCGTTTGATAAACATGTGAAATGTGAATCCTAAATAAAAACGTATTGTGTGTGGTTGAGAGTACACTTGAACTTGACTTGCGTTCTTGTGTCACGAGCTTCCAGGAAAATTAATCTATCGTAAATACATAGCTTAATGTTCATCCCACAAGATCTTTTGACTCAACATTTTCATTACAAACGCATTAAAGTCTTTGGGAAGCTCAGGAGAGTTCGAGTGTTGCAAAAAAGCAGAAACAAACGACGCAATTTTTCAAATTATACGGTATATATACACACATGACAAATTCCCATTTTCTTTTCAATGTGAGGACTTTGAGTTTGAGGGGTTTTGTTCCTTGTACTTTGTTTTACTTCTTCCACATATATAATGACTTTGAAATGTCATCAAAATAGGACTAAATTCTAAATCAAATTTACTGTGTGGAAATATACAAAGAAAAAAACGCAATGAAATTCCGAGAAAAAATATTTTACTACTACAGATTTTTTTTTAATTTTAATTATTTCCTTTTCTTAAGCCCATACCGGGTAAAATTTGTGTGTCGATCCCAACCGTATTTGATTGTCACAAATCGGATTCATGAGGTAAAGGAAATTTATTTTGTATATCCTTCTTTTGTGTGTTCTTCTTAAAAGTTTGACTCATTTCCTTATTTGTACATATAGTCATATTGTCTGTTAAGTTCACAAACGAACTATAAGGATTTTCCTTAATTTGCGGAAATGCGACTATACTCCGTCCGTCTTTGTGGGTAAAATTGTGAAAAATTTCAGGGTGACAGAAAAGGTCATGGCAGACAATTATGTCGAAGGACCCAAAGACCCATCTCCAGCCGTCTGAACTTTGGAGCAGGTCAACGAAATTAAGGAAAATAATCATAGTTCCTTTGTGAACTTAACAGACGATATATTATATGTGTCCTCTTTTTTTTGTATATAAACATATAGGTGATCTGTATGACAATTCACGTGATTCTCTGCATGTACTCCATCATTTTACTTTGGGGGAGTTTTACGTACTCGGACCCAAACAACGATGAGAGAATTCGGATCAGTACGGATCCCCTCCGACTATTTCAGCTAGCCAGAGCCTCGGGCTTCCCCGCCTACACATTCACACTCTTCACGTGTATTTGGTTCCAAAAACAAAAGTTCCTTCATCTTCTTCAATTGGTGACTCGACCCGAGAGGAGTTGCTCTCAGGATTTGATGATTATCATGACAATTACTTCCTTCTCAAGCTTTGTTGCTCTTCTCCTGGCTCCATTTCACATGCTCGGCGAGGACTTTTTCTACGACTGTAATACCACCATTAACAAGTGGAGTGCTTTTGATTGTTTCCCAAGTTATGCAGGGACCGTCCGACACAATCTCTTTCTCAGTTCCTCAAATGGTCCAATGACGGATGAAGAGTTGACTCCAATTATGATCACCATCACATTCATATACGGGATTCTGAATTGCTTCGAATTGATTGTGATTCATTTTACGGATTCATTTTCTCTCATGGCTGCTCTCGCCATTCACAGCATTGCCAAGGATTTGAGTCGGATTTTAGTGGATGATGTGAGGACGGAGATGAGTGTTCAGAAATTAATGACGTTGTATGGGGAGGCCAAACAACTCGTGGACATTATTAATAGCTGCACTGGACCCATCGTCGTTTGCATGTTTTTCGTCACGGTAAGAGAGAAAGACGAACGAGAGGAAAGTATATGGAGTCCGTCCATAAGGAAACGGTGCGGATACTACTTTTCCCTTTTATCCGTATTAATATGACTACGTTTACACTAAAATAGACCGTTAGCCGTTTTTCACTTTTTTCCATATTAATATGTAGAAAGACATGGGCTATTTTATGGCAAAAGTTTGAAGTTTGTACATAAATTGTAAAATGTTTTAATTAATTTACAGAGTTTAGTTCAATTCAAACAAAATATTTCTTTCTTGTGATTTTTGAATTGCAAAATCATCGAGAAACGCCGTGGCCAAAAGCGGCCAACAAAGGAAAAGTCAAATATCTTTTAATCTAAAAAGTAGTATCCGCACCGTTTTCTTATGGACGACTCCATATGTAGACATCTTTAAAACAAAAAAAATCAAGATACACAATTACCAGTTTATATGGGGTAGACCGTAAGAAAACAATCCGTATACGTCTGTATAACTTCTGAGTTATAGCGCCTTGAATATTCTCGGCTGTTTGACGCGTAAATGAGTTGCTCAATGACTTCAAATTTAAGACAAATAAAAACACAAATCATCGGTTTATTTCAATTTCGAATTTTTGGAGAAGCTTAACGAAGATTTTAAACGACTTTTTATCAGTAAATAAAGTTTAAACTTGTCTTAAAAGATTCTCCATGTTCTGTTGTCCACCAATATACAAAAAAGTGATTTTCCGTGTACAGATTGTTTTCTGGTGGAGGACCTCATATACTCTAGAATTAAAAAAAGTGTGTGTGGATTCGTTTTAAACCGAGCCACGCCTTCCTAATACTTTGCACTGTAGCGCGGTGGCTATCGTACCCGATTTGGAGGCGGACGAAGGGGGTTCGAGTCCCTGTAGGGGCATTTTACATTTAGCAAACGAAAATTGTTTTCGACAAACTGCCGTTCCAGGATGATACATATATTGAGCTCCTTGTCAACTTTTGCCGCCGGGTCAACCCTGTAAAAAAATTGCCTTGGCTGCTGTAGAGATTTTTGGATTGTTTTGCATTTTTTGGTCCATAGCTCCCAAGTTTAAGTGCCACAGTGAGATTAGGGGTGGTGGGGACACTGCCACAGTGTGGCAAGAGAAACAAAAAAAATGCTTATACAGGTGTTTACTTTGAGGTAGAATTGCTGTTTTTTTCAATTTTGTCAAATTTTGCTGACGAATACATATGTGGACGTGTATACACATGTTTGTGTTATGGGTCAAAATTTTGTGAGTCAAAATTGCAGTTGAAAATGCAAAAATGCTGTAAACCACTTATGTGTACAAACATTTTGGTAATTTCAAAATTTCCAAATTGTTTTTTTAATTGGCGGCCATCTTGTTTTTTTGAAATTTTGACAAATTATGACAGGTGCAAAACTGCTTGTGCATTGCGATATGGCAGCAATTTGGGTTACTACTCTATAATACATTACAGCCTACGAAAAAGGGCGTCACCCTTTTTCAGCGAGATGAAGAATGTGGGAGACTGTCCACATGAAAATGAACCAAGAACAGATTTTGGGTCAATTTTTTGGAATTTTGCATTGTACTACCCCAAAGTGTGTTTTGGGTTCATTTTCTTGTGAACAGTCGCACACATTATTAATCTCGCCAGATACCTGTGATGCATGAACGATATACTGCAGCAGTTTTGTTTCATGCTATTTTGAATGCAAGAGTAATAATACTTGAAAACTTTTGATTGCATATAGGCTTCGCAGTAGTACAACTTTTCTGCTGCATGCTACTCTTAATGCCTGAACATTTTTGATGTCCACTCTTTCTACTGTTTCGACTTTTGTGCTTGATAATATGTGACGTTGAAAGAGAAAGGGGGTGGAACAGGTAGAACGAAGTTTGCCGTCACATATATTCCTAATACGTAATCAATTGTGTTTCACTACATTTTAGATACTTAGGCATTTCTGATGTGTACTGTTTTTACTGTATTTACTTTTCTGCTTCGTACTATTCTTAATACCAAGGCATTTTTGTACATGAAATGTAGAACGACTTTTACTGCGTTCCGAAAAATATAGATACTTACCGTATATACTGTTGTAGAACCCCCGGGGATGTATAGCAGGGTGGGGTTCTGCAAGAGATTTCTACGATTAAAATCTATGACTTTTAATGTAATTTAAACCAGAGAATGTCATTGGAATCATGGGGTTGTATCCGAAAATGTTATACAACCCCAGGGGTTCTATAGGTAGTGGGGTTCTATGAAGTCGTGACGTTGTACCGCAGTATATACGGTAATTAAAAATTCATATGTATAAGCAAAAATACACCTTCTGAAAAAGAGGTGGAACTCGAGGGGCGTCACCCTTTTTCACAGGCTGTAATGTATTAGAGTAGTAACCCAAACTGCTGCCATATCATAATGCATAAGCAATTTTGCAACTTTCATAATTTTTTTAAATTTCAAAAAAAAAAAAAACAAAATGGCTTTAAAAATCTTGAAACATTTTTCAAAATTTCCAAATCTCAAAAATGCTTCTACACATAAGTGAGTTGCAGCATTTTTGCATTTTCCAACTGCAATTTTGACTGACACTAAATTTTGACTCATAACACAAACCCAAACATGCCTATATACACGTCCATATATGGCAGCATTTGTGCATGGTCAAAATTCCACAAAAGAGAAAAAACAGCAATTCCGCTTCAAAGTAAACACCTGTATAAGCATGTTTTTCTTTTTTTGCCACACTTCGGCACTGTCCCCACCACTCCCAATCCCACTGTGGCACTTAAACTTGGCAGCTATGATTTTGCCCACACAGTATTTGAAAACTGGCGGCCAGTCGCATTTGCAACCATTGCGACCCCCTAGGAACGGCCCTGTACAGGAGTTCTACAAGGCTTAATTTTGATTTATGACAAATAAAACACATGTCGGACTTTATGGATCAATTTATTTATTCCGCGTAAAACCTTGTTTAAACATCAAATATTTCCTTATTTAGGATGAATGATTTAGGATAGTTGAACAATAGGTCGGTATTGAAAATAATTGTAAACTTGACCTGGACAGCGTGACCTGTTTTTGACGTGGCTCGGGGCAAAACGAAAGCACACACTTTTTTTAATTTTAGAGTAAACAATGTTGATCATGTTGAATTTGAATATATATATATATATATAGATTAGTTGTGCCATTTGGTTTAGCGAGATAAGCGAGTTTATGAACAAGCGAATCAAGCGGCCAGACAGGGTGTATGGGACG